>CM043701.1:102595432-102847932 GCA_023935145.1 Bretschneidera sinensis | reverse complement strand
GCCCCAGGAGCTGCTAATGTTTGAGTTATTGAGGCTTAATAAAATACATGCTTGATCTACTCTTCTATTTTGTTGGTGATAGGAGACATAGAGATTATGTTTTTATACTTCTTTTATTAGGCCATGTTTACATACTTGTTTTATTAGGCCATGTTTTCATTTTTGTTTTAAGGATTACTTTAGGACGTGTTTTCATCCTTGTTTTAAGGATTGTTTTTTCTTTTAACAACCTATATATAGGTTGAAATTGTATTTTAAAAAATATTGTGAAAAAAATCAAGTTTGTTTTTGCAAGCTCTTGCACTTCATTTCTATCAAAAAACCAACACTCTTCAAATCCTAAACCTCAAATTCAATCAAGTTATCATCACTACAAACGGTTTATGTACTCTCCATTTCTTACCCTACATCTTCTGGGAACATTTGATCCTTATCTCCAACCCATTATGCTTCCTCTCTTGTAATTTTTATACAATTCTGAATCGCCTTTCATGGGTAATGTGTATCCCTACAGTAGCTACTTAAACAGTTTCGAGTCATTATCGTTGGATTATGCTTTGTTTAAAAGCAATCGCGATGTTGTTTTAGATGGTGGTTTGGCGTATGACAATTCTTTTTATGTATTCGTGTCTGCAATGGAGAGTGAAGGATTAGTCGAAGTTCTTGTAGTGGTGACAAAAACAAGATGGCCGATGAGTGGTGGCATGGCGACAACCGTGGAGAACATGTTGGCGTATAATGGGGATGTGGTGAGAAGGGTATTGAGTGATGCTGGGACTCCAAAGAGGCATGGGAAAGGAGTGGGGGTATACTTATTTGTAATTATCTATGCAGAAAAGCAGAAAATGAATTTTATAAATGAACCATCAACATATGTATCTTTGACTAGAAAGTGTTTAAAGTTTAAACCATAAACAAACTTTCATCAGACAATGAACCGACCAAAAGGAACTCTTTGGAATTTGTGAAGTCCAATATGAAATCTTCCTCGTCTTGCAGTCCCTCTTCTTCTTTTTTTCTCCCTTTTTTTTATAAAAAAAAAAAAAGGTTCAATTTCATTTTGCAGAAGAAGAAAATGAAGGTACTCATTCAAGAGCGAGACGAAAAATCTACAGATTGTGTGAATTTTGATATTTTTATTTGATAAATATTTTGATTGATGGAATAGTTGGATACTTTCGGCAGTTGCTACTGGGCTAGGCCATGCGGAAAAAGCTGACCCTAATAGAGAAAAAAATTGGCTTAGAAGCAGTCCATTCATGATTTTCAGCAAGATTGAGCCCATCAAATAAAATGGGCTATGGGCCCAAATTACATGCTAGTTATTTGGACCAGTAACTTACAAATAGGTCCTGTATTATACTGTTTTCAAGGATCAAGCTACAATTAGATTTATGGCAGATTACGTCCAGTTAAAATTGATTAATCAATCATTTTAAATTGATTCGATTAAATTGATATAAAATTAATTAATCAAATCAAATAATCAGTCAATTAGTAGTTAGTTTTGTTTTTAATCATTTTGACTGTTTAACCAATTAAAAAAATAATTAATATTAATAATATATAATATAAATAATAATAAATTAAAAAACTTAATTATATAAATTGTATCGATTAATCGATTAACTGATAGTTCCGATCAAAATTAATTCGATTAATTAATGTCGAAATACTTAAATTAAATTATTCAAAATAGTTTTAAAAAAAATTAATTTAACTGACCGTTTGCACTAGGGGTGAGCATGGAACCTGGTTGACCCGCGAACCCAATCCAAACCGATATAATGGGTTGGGTTGGGTTGGGTTGGGTTGTTTTTTTTAGAAATTGGGTTGGTTTGGGTTGAAAATATTTTGAACCCGGTGGGTTGGGTTGGGTCATGGATTCAAAATTTTTAACCCGACCCAAACCAGTAACCCGGTCAAATATATAATTATATATTTTTATTTTTATTGAATATAAAATAGTGTATAAATAATTATAGTATAATTGTAAAATATATAATCATAAAATGTTCATTCTAGCAAATAATCCAATGTTCAAACAAGTCTCATATTTTTCAATTACTAGAATTTAGTTTCAAATAATAACACTAGAAACAAATACTGATTTCGAGTTATGAAATAGTTTTCATAATTATTTTTAAGCATAACTTCAATCAGAATAAAATGATGCACAATTAACTTATACTAACAAAATTTTGATTTCTTGTACCATTGTAACTATAAAATAAACATAGAAATTAACAGTAACCTACAAGATTCTAGTCGAGATCAATGTATGCAGATAAACTTATATTCCAAAAAGATGTACCATAATGTTGATGGAAGAAATGATGAATGTATGATAAAGCTTAGTGATACCGACTTGCTGGAAACCTTTCATGCAAACATTATTGAACCATTCAATTTGCCTCTCTGTGACCTTTTAAGAGCCTTCATGTCGCTTCAAAGTGCATTAAAGCATAGTCCAAAAATTAGATTGATTAGTGAGAAAGCACTAGCACGACCAACAAATGCTGAGTTACTAAAATATATTATTAGTAACTGTCCAGAAATCTAAATTTCCTTCGTAATTGAACAGCCTTCTAAAGTAAATTAAATTTATATTAACTAAAGCAGTTTCTAGTGCAACTTTCAAATGAAGATTATGTTTTTCAATATAACAATGAATCTACATTTTAACGTCAAATGCTCCAAGTTGTAAGCATGCAGATAAGCAATTGACCATGGTCACTTCATCAAGCTCTATATTACTAGCTTACATTTCATGAAACAATGCCAAAACATCCTTACCAAGTTTGGCTTCAACATAGCCTCCAATTATGGCATTCCATGGCATAATATCCTTCCCTTATGTTTTATTCTTTAATTCAATTAGTAGATTTCTTATTAGTCCGGTGATTGCATGCTTATTTTCCATATAAGTCTAGTCACGCTCTTCTTATGTGTATTTGTTTGGGTATGATTGAGTCTGGTAGATCTCTTTTATAGATTTTTCCATTGCTGCAGTATTTTCATTTAGATATATCATCGTCTTTTGATAATTTATAAGTTAGGTCATGTGTGCTTAGTAAAAAAAAATATATCAACTCGGTGATCCAAACCGACCCAAACCAATTAGAATGGGTTGGGTTAGGTTAAGGTTAGATGGGTTCATGTGTTGGGTTAGGTTAAGATTTTTCTAACCTGGTATAAATAGGTTGGATTGAAATTTTAAGATAACCTGACTCAAATCGACTCATGCTCACCCCTAGTTTGCACATCCTACTAAATACTAGCTGGTTTACCTTTTATCAAATTAGGTCTCTATGTGCTTGGCACATGAACACCTTCTCCAACGGAAATAAGATTACTTTTTTTTAAATAGTAAATGACTTAAAATAAATCCAATAAACAGGAAAACCCCAATTAATTAGAATCCAAAAATTAAAATTAATTAAAATATAATAAAAAATTTAGTTTCGTTAAAAAATGAGGTTACATGATGCTCACTCATAAATTCTTTAACATCGTAAACCTTACTTATTAAGGAAGACAAGCACATGATATCTTTTTTATTTTCAAAAGAGGACTTTGTAAACTAATGAGTGCTTAGTTAAGAAGTAAGAGTCCAGTCACTACGAATGCCCTCGATCAGTGCAATGGGACGTATCTATTTATCTATCTCTTTACTCGAAATGGGAGCAGGTTTGAAAAAGGATCTTAGAGTGTCTAGGGTTGGGCCAGGAGGGTCTCTTAACGCCCTCTTTTTTCTTCTCATCGGAGTTATTTCAAAAATACTTGTCATGGTAAGGAAGAGGGGGGGAACAAGCGCTAGTCTACTTAATTAAAAATATTTGAGTTTAAATCTTTTTATAGTTGTTTGTTAGTGTTAAATCTTGATTTTCATGACACAGAGTACGAAATGATCCTTAATTTCGATTCCGTACATGATGAGAACTATTCTAAATTTATTCTGTATAGTTGGATTTAATGCTTCTCACGGATATGTAAAGTAATCTACTTGTTTACTATTTTTTATATTAATTTTTTGACTTTATTGATGTTAAACTGACGAGTGGGGCTTCTTATGTCAACTTTTAAAACGTGGAGTATCAATTATTTTCTCTAAGGCCTATCCTACATTCCAAGAACAGTAATTATTTTTTAAGCTACCCCCACAATTGTTCATAAAGTGTTAAAAAGACATCCTACTCTTTTTTTTTTTTTAACATTAACAAGAACGGAATAAATCTCGAGTGTCCTACATGAAAATCTCAGAGACGATCGACCACAAGATTAAAAGGCTCGAGTCTCGAGTCATCTATTCACTTTTAAAGGATGGTCCATTCTTTAAAAAGATAAATGATGAAATGGGTCGACTGTGTGAACGTTTTGATAAGTCTGTAAAAAGGAAGGTTATGTTTGGGAATAGGTTTTGAAAATTATTTTCAGTTTTTAAAAATTGAAATTAATTTTTTAATTTTTTTTATGTTTAATAAATAGTTTTTAAAAGTAATATTTTTAAAATAGTTTTCAAAAATAATTTTGTGAAAATTCTAAATTAGTGTTTTCTAATATAATTTTTTAAAAATAACCATAAAAACAGTGTTTATTTCTCTGTTTCATTATTCTTTTATGGTTTGAAAATAAAATAACATTAATTTTTTTTAAATATTTAGTAAATTTGAGAAATAAAATTAATATAGATTTTAAATTTAAACTCAAAACTAAAAATAATTACAAGATGTATCAAAACGGTTTTCAAAATAAAATTATCCAAACAACATTCCATTGTTTTCTGTTTTGAAAACAGTTTTCGAGTTACAGTTATCAAAATATTTTTTTTTAGAAAACATCAAAAAACTATTTTCAAGTTTCGTTTTTAAAAACAATTTTCAAAAACTGAAAACACAAAACTATTAATGAAACATTCCCCAAGCCATCCCGAACCACCCTCCCTTTAATGCAATGATTTTGATAAAACCTAACCACGCCATAATAATTAGCATTTTGGATGAAAGTTTCTTACGGGTTGGTTTAGATAGATTAAAATTTTTATTGATAATTTTAAAAATTTTATTTATAATATTAATTTTTGAATTTAATATTATTAATAAAATTTTTAATTTATTAAATTCTAACCAATCAAAAAATTCTGTTTCTACGTACATGAATCATGCATAAGCTGACGACTGACCTGCTGACTCGTCCTGTCCACGTAAGTCGCCATTTTTTTCTTCGAAAACTTTGTCTGTAAGGCGGAAAAATCCAGAGACTACTCGAATCATAAAACGAAAATGAAAATAAATTACTAAAAAAAAGGAAAATTGAATCTCCTGAGATATCCTCTCAGTCACGCTATATAATTCCTTCAAGCCGTGCCCAAGAAACCTCATTCTCCCGTTTTAACTCTATTCCTATATTTTCGATCATTACATTATAGTCGCAAATACACTCCAGGTATAATGGCAGATAACGGTGATTCTCATGATTTTCACTCGCTCCTGTCTACTCCAGAGAGGGACTTCCTGATTCGCAACAACGGTGATCAGGTGATTTCTCTGATCACTATTGTTTTTTTTCTTTTAAATATGATTTATTCTGTTTTCCGTTTGATTTTGCCTTCGCATGGGGATTATCTTCTTTATACGTCTTCTGATGCTGGGGAATATGGTTTTGGCCTTTTTGGGGTTCGGTTAAGTGGCAGAGACTGTAGAGAGGTACTTGCATTGTTGTTTTTGGGTTTGGCTTTGTTTGTACTCCTTATTTGGTTTGATGGAGAAGAATGCGTTGAATCGGTTTATTTGTGGTGACAGTTAGAATTCGAACTCTCTGTTGATGGCTGAGTAATCGTCTTTCTTCTTTGGGATTTCGTTTTAAGTGGTTCTATTGTGATACTCCATGTTACATGAACTTGATGGACTTGAATATGAGTTTTAGACACGGCTATCTGTACAAGTGTCAAATTCGTCTATTCTTTTTGTAATTTTTCGTACATGTAACATAGGTGATACTTAGCATAAATTTGAGGAAAAGAGAAGGGAAAAAAACTCACATCGTTAAATTTATTTTTTTTGTTGAATTTATAGCCTGTATAAAACACCTATACCTCAGTTTCGATATTACCGAAGCTCACATGATTCATGATGATTATAGGCTTATAACTGAATTGGGTTCATATTGGTTGCTCAATTGGATTATATATATATATATATATATATATATATATATATATATACACACACACACACTTGTGTGTATGTGTGTACGTCCAAAAACAGAAATTAGTAATTGGCATTTGTGTCAAAATTCAGCTAAAGCATCTTGATGTTGGGAAAAATGGTCATGTATGCTTGTTTTATGTCTCTTTGTGGAGAAGAAATTTTAATTGGTTGGATATTTTTTATTGGACACCTCTGCATGTTAAGGGGATGATTGGATGAGGAGTCACTCATTAAATCCTTAATTTACAGGTTAAAATTGACAACTTGAAGGGGAAGAAGCTTGGATTATATTTTTCAGCATCATGGTGTGGCCCATGTCAATGGTTCACCCCCAATTTAGTGGAGGTGTATAAAGAGCTCTCTTCAAAAGGTGACTTTGAGACTGTTTTTGTCTCTGCTGACAAAGATGATGAGTCGTTCAATGGGTACTTCTCTAAGATGCCATGGCTTGCAATCCCATTTTCTGATTCAGACACACGTGATCGCTTGGATGCATCGTTTAACGTGAGGGGAATACCCCACCTTGTGATCATTGATGAAAATGGGAAACTTCTGAGTGGTAACGGGGTTGGGATTATTAGAGAGTATGGAGTGGAAGGATACCCTTTCACCCCGGAAAGGATGAAAGAAATAAAAGAGCAAGAGGAAAGGGCCAGGAGGGAACAATCCTTGAGATCTGTCTTGGTCTCCTATTCGCGAGACTTTGTAATTTCATCTGATGGAAAGAAGGTATCTTTTAATAAAGCTGCTTAAAACTTGAGATACAGTAGTGTTTTATCTCCTCTTTAAAATTGTGTTTTCCCAATGCAGTGTTCCTTCCATAATCTGACTTTTGCTTTTAATGGATATACAAGGTACCTGTATCTGAACTTGAAGGGAAGACTGTTGGACTGTATTTCTTTTCTCGCAGATCATGCGTTGATTTTACTCCAAAACTTCTGGAGGTTTATAAGAAATTGAAAGAAAAGGGTGAGAGCTTTGAGATTGTGTTGATATCTCTTGATGATAAGGAAGAATCTTTCAAGCAGGACTTTGGAACCACACCTTGGTTTGCATTGCCCTTCAAGGACAAGAGCTGTGAGAAGCTGGTTCGGTATTTTGAGCTCTCAACGCTTCCCACTTTGGTTATTATCGGGCCAGATGGAAAGACTCTCCATTCCAATGTTGCACAAGCAATCGAAGAGCATGGAATTCAGGCATACCCTTTCACCCAAGAAAAGTTTGCCGAGCTTGCAGAGATAGAGAAAGCAAAACAGGAAGCTCAAACACTGGAGTCAGTTTTGGTTTCAGATGATCTTGACTATGTCATTGGGAAAGATGGAGCTAAGGTATACTCTTTTTAGTCATTTAATGCTGCCACGTTTTTAATAGTAGCCTTTAGTCACATAATGCATTTCATCCTATTGATGTGACCTTAGTCGGGGATCATGAATTTTGATCTTAGCTTGAAATGTGACATTCTAATGTGTAATGAAGGGTGGTTTCTGTTCCCCACAACTCTTTCTTTCTCTCCTGATAAATGACAAGGTGTTACTCTCTTTTTAGATTCAAGTGTCTGGTTTGGTGGGGAAGACCGTTCTCCTGTACTTTTCAGCACATTGGTGCCCGCCATGTCGTGCGTTTCTGCCAAAACTTATTGAAGCTTACCACAAGATTAAGGCAAAAGACGAAGCATTTGAAGTGATTTTTATATCTAGTGACAAGGACCAATCCTCCTTTGATGAATTCTTTTCTGGAATGCCATGGCTGGCACTTCCCTTTGGTGATTCAAGGAAGGCACCATTGAGTCGCACTTTTAAGGTCAGTGGGATCCCTATGCTTGTTGCCCTTGGACCAACAGGCCGAACTGTCACCAAAGAAGCCAGAGATCTCATTACGATTCACGGGGCTGATGCTTATCCATTTACTGAGGAGCGCCTGAAGGAGATTGAAGCACAGTATGACGAGATGGCAAAGGGGTGGCCCGAGAAGGTGAAGCATGATCTTCATAAGGAGCACGAGCTTGTGCTAACCCGACGTAGAAGTTATATGTGTGATAGATGTGAAGAAGCAGGACATGTATGGGCATTTTACTGTGAGGAGTGTGACTTTGATCTTCATCCAAATTGTGCTTTGGAGAAAGATAAAGGTACCAAAGATGACACAGAGCAGGAAGATAATCCCAAAGAAGGATGGATCTGCGACGGGGAGGTTTGTACTAAAGCTTAAGATATATGCATGCGTTTGGTAAATGATGCTTGGGACTGAGATCCTTATATATGTACTTGTGTATGTTTTAGTATATGTTTATTGTGTAATACTGATCCGAAGTTTTCGAAAGACTTCGGTCTTGTTAAGCTTAGTATTTGTGTGATATATAAATAAGATTTATCTGGTTATCTTACCATACCATATGATACAACTTACCCTTATATTGGATAAGAATCATAAAATTGTCTACTGATCCAGTTGATAAACATGCAATCCTACGTCTTCAACAATGTGTATAGATTAGTCTGCCGGGTAATGTTGGTGGTGTATATTTTTTCGCATGCATGAACAAGCGAATTGTGTATACCATTATAAAAAATAAAAAGTTTTTGTCTAGTACAACACAGTTCTATGAAAAAGTCTAATTTTTTTTTTTTTCATAAAAAATAGTAGTATAGTGTAATTCAGGCCATGATGGCCAACAGGAATGGACCCTGAGTTTCGAGTGCCCTTGTATGATTCGTGCCTTCATGAAAAAAAACGGACCCTGAGTTTCAACTAGAATCCAATTTCAAGGCCCACCAATTGGCCAGTCCTTGAAAAAATTGACTAAAAGAAGTTTATCAAGAGCTCTCATCTACGGGCGCCTTCAAATTTACCTGCCGACATTACAAATTTATCAAATTTCTTATATAACCCTAACAGTTGATAAATAATATTTGGGTATGTTAAGGTTTAAGAGAGGAAGTGAGACAATACAAAGAAGAGAATTGTATTGAATGGTGTGATTTACTTACAAGTGAGCTATCCTATTTATAGGAGCCAATAAGAGAGCCAAAGATATACACAACCAATGTGGGATTAAACTAACTAAGCAATAACTATGCTATACATAATCTAACAGCCCCCCTCAAACTCAAGGTGGAATATGAGAAACCAACTTGAGTTTGAAAACAAGATCACGAAAACGCCCTGGAGGATGTGACTTGGTAAAGATGTCTGCGAGCTGATCCTTGGATGTGACAGAATGAAGCTGTAGGGAGCCTTGAAGGAGATGATGACGGACAAAATGACAATCAATCTCAATATGTTTGGTCCGTTCATGAAACACATCATTATGAGCAATCTGAATAGCACTTCTATTGTCACAGTATACAGGAGTGGCAGCAGAAAGTGATACACCCATATCTTGTAACAACCATCGTAACCAAAGAAGCTCAGAGGTGGTGTCAGCTAAAGCACGATATTCTGCCTCTGTACTAGATCGAGCAACAACAGTTTGTTTCTTACTACGCCAAGAGATAAGAGAGGTGCCAAGTAGGAAACAATAACCGGTGGTAGAACGACGATCTGTAGGATCACCTGCCCAATCTGCATCGGTATAAGCACACAACTGAAGATGAGACTGAGAGGAGAAAAAGATCCCATGAAACAATGTCCCCTTTAGGTAACGAAGGATGCGAAGAACAGCAGCAAAATGAGTAGAGCGAGGAGCAGCCATAAACTGACTCACCTGATGGACAGCATACGAGATATCAGGTCGAGTAACAGTAAGGTAGACAAGACTGCCAACCAAATGTCGATATAAAGTAAAATCACGAAGAAGTTCGCCATCATGGGGTGTAAGACGAGTATTAAGCTCAGTTGGTGTGTCAACAACCTTACTGTCTGTGAGATTTGCCCGAGAAAGCATATCAGAGATATATTTGGCTTGTGTCAAATAATAACCATCAGAAGAAGACGAAATCTCAAGACCAAGAAAATAGCTGAGAGGACCAAGATCTTTCATCTCAAAATGTTGATTGAGAAACTGTTTAAGTTCCTGAATACCAATGGGATCATCCCCGGTGATAATCATGTCGTCAACATATAACAGAAGAAGTATGATGCCCCGGTCTGTGCGGCGAACAAACAAAGCTGAATCATAGGAGCTGATGGAATATCCAAGGCTAGACAAAGTGTTGCTAAACTTAGCAAACCATGCTCGAGGAGCCTGCTTAAGTCCATATAGAGCTCGACGAAGACGACATACCTTGTTTGTTGGATTAGATAGTCCGGGAGGTGGTTGCATATAGACTTCTTCATTAAGATCACCATTAAGGAATGCATTTTTAACATCCATTTGAAAAAGTGACCAATGGCGAGAGGCTGCAACAGCTAGCAAAGCACGCACAGAAGATAGACGAGCAACTGGAGCAAAGGTCTCCTCATAGTCCACACCATACTCCTGAGTAAAACCCCTGGCAACAAGTCGAGCCTTATACCTGTCAACAGTACCATCTGAACAAGTCTTAATTTTGTAAACCCATTTACTGCCAATCACAGACTTTCCAGGAGGCAAGTCAACCAAATCCCATGTATTATTCTTGTGTAAAGCATCAAGTTCCTCTTTCATCGCAGTCTGCCAAAAAGGGTTAGTGGAAGCCTCACGATAGGAGTGGGGTTCATGTAAAGTAGCTAAAGCATGAAAGCAATGAAAATTCTGGAGATGGGATGGAAGAGATCTTACTCTGGTGGATCGACGAAGGTCTGGAGAGGAAGTGTAAACATGATCCTCATACGTAACAGACCCTGGGGGCTCAGGCGAAGCGACGTCGAGAGTATCAGGTGGAGTGGAATCAAGAGTATTAGGTGAGGGAGACTCGGGCAAGACATTACTAGTGTGAGGTGAGGGAGACTCGGGCAAGACATCACTAGTGTGAGTAGGAGAAATAGGAGGCTCCATAAGTGTGGTAAAAGGAGGAAAAGATGGCATGCTGAATTTGCCAATTTCATGAAATAGTCTATGCTCCCAGAAAACTACATGACGGGAAATACGAAGACGACGAGACACAGGATCATAACACCGATAGCCTTTTTGTTCAATTCCATATCCAAGAAAGCAACACATCCGAGAACGAGGCTCAAGTTTGGTGCGCTCATGAGGTTGGAGTAAAACAAAACAAGCAGAACCAAACACACGAAGATGGTGGTATGAGGGAACATAGCCAAACAACCGCTCGTAAGGAGTGCAATTATCAAGGATAGGGGTAGGCAACCTATTGATCGTGTAGATAGCCGTTAGAGTGGCTTCACCCCAAAATGGGGTAGGAACAGATGTGGAAATGAGGAGGGCTAGAACAGTGTCTAAAATGTGCCTAAGTTTACGTTCAGCTCGACCATTTTGTTGTGAAGTGCCAGGACATGACAAGTGAGGAACAGTGCCATAACTTTTTAGGATGTCTTTAAAAGCATGTTGAGTATATTCTAAAGCATTATCAGAACGAAAAGCTTTGATAGGTTTTGAAAATTGGGTTTCAATCATTTTAGCAAAAGTACGATAAATATCCAATAATTCAGAACGAGATTTCATTAAAAATACCCAAGTGTAACGAGAGAAATCATCAACAAAAATTACAAAATAGCGTGAACCACTCATACTAGCAACGGGAGAAGGTCCCCAAACATCAGAATGAATTAAATCAAACGAAGCAGTAGCATGAGACTCACTATTATTAAAAGGCAAAGCCGGCTGTTTTCCAAGTTGACACGAAATACAATCAAAAGAACTTTTAGACACTGACCCTAACAACCCCTTTGAAGCTAAAAGTTGTACCCGAGATGCAGATGCATGACTAAGACGTGAATGCCAAAGTGCAAGGGATGGTGGTGACAAGGAGGCAGCAGCAGAGACGTTAGAGGCAGGAAGGTTGGGCAGGTGTAAGGATGAGAGTTCGAACATGCGCCCAATTCTACGCCCGGTCCCAAGGGTCTGACCAGTACGAGGATCCTGCACATTCACACCAGAAAAGTCAAAGATAATTCTATATCCAAGTTCACATATTTGCCCAACGGAAAGAAGATTATAAGATAATTCTGGCACATGAAAAACTTCAGGAATAGAAAGAGAACGACTATTGATGGTGCCTATAGTTTTAACAGTCATAGTGGAGCCATCAGCTGTGCGAATGAATGAGGAATGAGGCGAAGGTGTAGATGTAGTAAATGAAGCTGGGAAAGGTGTCATATGGTTGCAACAAGCGGAATCAAAAAGCCAAGAGGCAGAATTACCTGGCAGGACTGAGAGGGCAGAGGAAGATGCATTACCAGAACGAGACTGGATGACCTGATTAACTATTGCCTCGAAGTCAGTTGCAGATAAGGTGACAGTAGAACCTGATGACCCGTTAGAGAGTGCAACTGAAGATGAAACTGTAGTCGCAGATGGATATGGAACAACTGTAGAGAGAGTGCTCTCAGGATGAGCAACTGCTGCAGTGGGAGCATTGGATCTTCCCCTTTGCCAACATTTATCAATAGTGTGCCCTCGACGTTTACAAAAACGACAGAAATTGTTGTCACGAGGCTTAGGAGAAGGTCGAGGAGCACCAAACCTGTCAGAATGCTTTGGCTGAAATGATGAAGAACTAGATAATGGAGCAGCCAACACTGAAGGACTATGTTGAGAGTGCATAGTCTGTGATCTGCTTTCTGCACGAACAAGTTCAAATATAGCATTGTCCAAAGTAGGGAGAGGAGAGCGATGTAAAAGTTGCACACGAATAGGCTCAAAATCATCACGTAATGCCATAAGAAAATGGTGAAGACGATGTTGATCCCTTCGTTCAGCATACATTTTGGCATCTGTAGGATCCTTCCAAATAGGATCAGAGAGATCAATTTGATTCCATAAGAATTGCATGCAAGCAAGAAAATCATTAATACTCTGCCCCGGTTCTTGTTTCAGGCAGAAGAGCTCAAACAGGAGCTGATATTCTCGAGCACCATCAACAGCAGAATAACGAGAAGCAAGCATATCCCAAGCACCCTTAGCTTCATCAAAGCTACCAAATAGGGCAGAAATAGATGGAATAGTAGTATTACGAAACCATGTGAGAATTTGATGATGATTACTTTCCCAATCAATAAGACGAGTGAGAAAAGCATCATTAGTTTCAGTAGCCCCTTTAACTGGCTTCTCGACAATACCAACCACGTAAGACCAAAGCTTACGACTTTTGAGGAAACTTCGCATAGATTGAGACCAAACAATATAGTTTGTACCATCCAATACAGACTGAACATGACGAAAAATATCTTTTTCTGCCATCTGGTCAAATCTGGTTGTCGGTCAACGGTCAACGGTTGAATAGTGACGTCGATGGAGCAGCGGCTGAGATGACGTCGATGGAGAATGAGACTCCGACTATAGTGGTGACCCGACAGACATGAAAAGGATATTCAAGAAGTTTTTTTGATGTGAAGGATCCACTAATAGTGGCAATCACAGAGCATACTCAACTCTTAATATACCGACAACCTTAAAGAAGTTTTTCTGATGTGAAAGATCCACTAATAGTGGCAATCACAGAGCATACTCAACTCTTAATATACCGAGAACCACGAAGGCTCTGATACCATGTTAAGGTTTAAGAGAGGAAGTGAGACAATACAAAGAAGAGAATTGTATTGAATGGTGTGATTTACTTACAAGTGAGCTATCCTATTTATAGGAGCCAATAAGAGAGCCAAAGATATACACAACCAATGTGGGATTAAACTAACTAAGCAATAACTATGCTATACATAATCTAACAGGGTAAATATAAAGAAACAATATAAACATACAACAAGATTGATATCTCTATTCTACAATGAGACAACGTCATTTGGACGTAAAATGATTTTTTTTTTCTTTCAATCCCTCTATATTACCAATTTAGTTTCCCTACGTTACTAATAATTTTTAAAACAATTACCAATCAACCTTTTAAAAAAATTATCAAATCTTACTATGTTTCTGTATCATTGCTCTTTAACATTTTTACAATACCAGCTTGCTAACATTGAATAGGATTTGAAACGTTGGGTTTATATATGTTAGATTGGTTGAACTATTAGTCTAAGTATCAATTAACTTAATTTGTAGTTATTGTGTAGTTTTTTCGGTCCAAATGATCAGTTAAAATTTTATGGTTAATTTTTTTAATTATTAAATAAATTAAGTATTTTAATATTAATCGATTGAATTAATTTCAATTAGCACGATCGGTTAATCGATCAATTGATATTATTTATATAATTAATTTTTTTTAATTTATTATATATTATATATTTAATTTATACTTAAATTTGTGATTTATTATATTTAATATTTATTAATATTAATTATTTTTAATCAATTAAATAATTAAAAAAAACTTAACTGTTAATGAATATGTTTTATTTAATTAACCAATTTTATATCATAAACAATTTAGTGAAGTATTTGGAGGAAAAAAAATTGAACGATTGGGAGCCAAGGTAATTATCACGTGGACAAATGGTTCCAAGTCCACGTAATGAGAAATTCCGATTGGGGAGAAATGATTTCCTGCGGACTATATACATGGTGACCACACACACCTCCTCATCACCGTCTGATCTACGGGAAACGATTTGGAGGCATTCGTTCAAATACACTTCTCAAAGCTGTACAGAGGTCTTCCGTCTCCCTGAATTGGAGTATTACATGTGCATCACATGCTGACCTTTTAAACCCAGACGACAAGTAAAAACACCTACCACCCACGAAAATATAGTTGTCAATTTCCCATTGCCAACTTAAAGATTTCGATTCAGCTTTTATTAGATTCTAAAGTGTAATGTTTATTCCTCTCATCAGATTTTTTTTTATAAATTGTAAGTAAATCTGTTCTCTCTGATCTCAGCTTTTAAGTATTTTTGAGAGTTGTGTGCAAGTTATTCTAGATCTATCTTTTATTTTCTGGGTCCTTTTAGTTTAACATTTTTTTTTCTGTACTGCTACTAATCTCTATTTTCTGGGTTTTTTTTTAAACTGTAAATTTCAGCGGGTAATGCTTGTTATTGATTTACGTTTAAGTATATACCTTAATTTAGTTGCAAACCATGATGGGTAATTCTTACTGCTAATATTTATGTTCCATTTGTTCACTTTCTATCTGTAATTTGGGATGTAAACCGTTGACTTGATATTCTTTGTATTTTTCTTTTTTTGAAGTTTTAGTTACAAACTTTATTAATTTGATTAATTGTAACTATGTTTGTGGTAATTTGTTTGTCTAATCTGGTGTAGAAAAAACTATTCAATTTTTTTTTCTGCGGTTAGGAGTAGGTTAGCTATATTTACTTGGGTGAACTGACACACTTTACTGGAAGAAAACTTTTTCTTTATTTTGACAAAATCTCGTTACACATTTTTTGTTTATGGATTAGCAATTGCTGGATCAATTGCATGCATGTTCTAATGAGGGATGCATTATCTACTTTCTATGATTGTATCTACTGTACCTTGTAATAGGAGATTTCGGTAGAATACTGATGGAGGATGCATGGAAAAGGAAATATGGGGTTTTTAATAATGTAGTATGCTTTGCAATATATTATGGTGATATTTTAGGTTAGGAATTTAGGTGCTTTATTTGGTTTCCATTTATGTTTGTGTTGGTGCCTATATATATGAGCATCCTTTTATGTGTAATGTAGGCTCTGATTGGGGAAATACACATGTTCTGTTGATTCCTTGGTCTTTATGCCCTAACTATCAATATCATCTCCCTAGTATTTTGTGTTCTTTCTAGTATTCTTTCTAGCAATCTTCTGTGTTCATTGTGTTCTGCATCAAATACTGGTTAGTAGCTCATGCTACATATATTTTCTCACCAAAAACAATGAAGAACTAGAACATATTCTAAAACAAATGACAACATTTCTGGAAATATTCAGGATCTAATGGGTGAGACAGAAGTTGCCAAAACGAGGATAGACATTCACAAAAATAAGAAAAGTGAAATCCAGAAGGTGTTTGATCCTGCATTTTCAACATTTTTTGTTCAGCTCCCTCACAAGCTTCAAAATGGTCTTAAGGTGAGTCTTCTTTTCTTTTCTTTTTTCCCTGCGTGTTTCTGTGTGTGGAAGGTCATTGATTTTTATTTCGTTGTAACATTGAATTCACATGAGTTTAAAAGGTTACAAGTGTTCCCTTTCTTGTTACAGTCACAGCTCAAGAGATTAGCAACGGGTAATGAACGAATAAACTCTTTGAACTCTTTCCTGAGGAAGGAGAGAGGATCATCTACTGCCTTGGAGGTTGATATGGAGAAGCAATTACAAGCTTGGAGAGAAAATCCTTCATGGGTTGATCAACCTTCAAAGATAAAGGTGAGGAAGAGTTAAGCAAGAAAGCGGTGCTTTGACATGGTTTTCCTAGGAGCGGTGACAATTTGGCCATGTCCTACCTTAAGTTTTCTGAATGTCAATAAAAACAAATTTTAGTATAGGTCACTCAAGATCTTATAAGCACATGTCAAGTTCATTAAGCTCTGCCATAGTCTATAGTTTTCAAGAAACTTTCCTTATGTTGATGTCCAGTATATCAGTCCGACACCATTTTCTCTCTTCCTCATGGAGGGTTTTCATGCACGGTGAGATGTGATGTTTAGTTAGTTCACTGTTGATTGCCTTATATACTAGAAAATAAACTGGCTCAAATAGAAACTTTGGGCTACAAACTTGAGTATTATGTGATTGTAAGTTTACAACTTTATTGCTAGGATTTTTGTATAGAACTGATAGCTTCTTAGGAGATTCATCTTGAGGTCCATAATTTTACAAAATATTTGGAGTCTGATATTTATTCTTGGCAGGTCAGCGTACCAAAAGGTTCTCTTTGCAACCTCAATGTAGAAGTCAATGTTGGATTGCCACCAGATGCAGTATATGATATCGTGACCGACCCTGATAATAGAAGGGTTTTCAAGAATATTAAGGTAAGTGGTATCTTTTCACCAGACTATCCATTCCCAATTCAAGTTGTAATGCCCATTCTCAATGAAGTGATAAGATTGTTGATGTCATGTATTTGCTCAGGATTTTTTATCTTCAGCATGTTCTATTTTATGATAATTGAGAATTTGTGGCATCCGTTTTCCTTTTCATTAATTTAGCATATTGAAAATAATTCACTTCTTGACTTGATAAAATATTTGTTCATGCCAGGAAGTTATATCCAGAAGGGTCTTGGTGGATGAAGGTCCAAGACAGGTGGTTGAAGTGGAACAAGCAGCCTTATGGAAATTTCTTTGGTGGTCAGGAACCATCTCAGTCCATGTTACGGTGGATCAGAACAGAAAAGATCACTCAGTAAGGACCTGCATTTTCTTTTTTCTCTTTTTGGATAAGAGTTGAAGTTTTATATATCCAAAAGAACACAGTACACTGCAGCAAGAAACTGCTACAAATTATACAAGAGCAAAGCTAACAACTAGGAACTAACCAGTGTTTGGTAATCACCTAAAGTTTCACATTTGAGCATGAAAAATAGACTGGTGAGCTCTAAGATTTCTCTCTCCAAATTTGGTATATATATGAGCATTCCAGGCTAAGAAGCACTAGAAAGGATTTTCCTTTGAGAAAATATCCCAGCTGAGTTCCTCTTGCCAAGATCCAAATGTAGTCTAGTTTATCATTACTTTGATCAAGATTAACCCTGCATTTTCTTTTCTTTATTACTTTATTGTTGCTTCAAGAATTTTAAAGCTTGTCTTGATTAAGAGAATGAAGGTTTGTCCTCTCCCTTCTGTTGCTTTTATCTCAAGTTCCGTATCTCTATTTTTCTAGAAAGAGCGAGAGCAAGAGAGAGACAGAGAGGTTCTAGGCAATGAATGGACATTGGAAGCCTTTGGTATGGAATGGGTTTTTTTTTTGATAAGTGTCTTTTGTATGGAATTAAGTTGTGCTTGAGTTAGGAGTATGCTTTGTTTTGTTGTTTTATATCATATCACCTTATGGAGTCCAAAGTATTTGAAACTGACTGTTTTTGAAACTTTGTTTAATTAAAAATTACCTTAATTTGCAATACAAAGAAATTTTACTGATTTTTATAAAATTTATTTATTCTCATTTTTGGGGAGTTATTATGGAATATAGGCTGGCTAGAAGTACCTGTTGCATCAATCGTTTTGTATCAGAGGTGCTTATATCTCTTTATCTGATAGTTTCCCCATCAACAACATCCCTTTATCTAATTTCATTTTCCCATCAACCAAGGATTTGCTTGTTTTATTGTGAGTTGTGACCCTGTTAATCTGAATTTTGATAATGCTTTTTTTTTTTTTTTTTTACAAAACCGTGCAATGGTGGGAATCACAAGTTCTCTTATTCTTTATGGTTGATCTTTTGGCAGATGAAATTCAAACAAGTAAAAACAGGATTCATGGAAAAATTTGAAGGCTGTTGGCGTGTAGAACCCATGTTTGTGGATGAAAATATATGCTTCCCTTTCAAACCGAAAACATGGGCAGACTACTATTCATGTACTAAAGGTAGAGGAAGGATAGGATCAAAGGTGACTCTGGATCAACTGATCCAGCCTGCCATTGTTCCGCCTCCACCCATTTCCTGGTATCTAAGAGGAATTACCACAAAGACAACTGAGATGCTGATAAATGATCTGCTTGCTGAGACTGCAAAAATCAGGGGAGGTTTTGATGCCGCAAAATCAAATGAAGAGCTTAGAGTATCTCAGGGAATGACCGACGAGAGGCAAGTCGATCAACTATGTGACATTAAAGAAAGATGGGCCTTGCGGAGGAGAAATGCAAAAAAACAGATAAAATGTCATAAAAATTGATGTTGAAATTGAATATGATTCATTAATTTGTATCCGCTTTAATGAAATATTTTAAGAAGCAAAAGCACTGGTTCTTAAAAGCAAATCATCGAATCTTTGACATTTTCTTTGATTTGTGGAAGCTTTTCAATGGCTCCCTTCTGTATCACACTCCAAAGCAGCGAAGTGTGCATAACGAACCAGAGAAATTGCAAATTTGCAATTGTAATAGTTTGTTCCATGTAACTTAGTTAAACAAGGCGGCACATGTCTTCTTAATTTTGAATTGATGTTGAAGCTTTTGATATATTTTCTTGTCTTCTTACATATACTTTTGTTCTTAAACTTCTTTGATACGAAGTTCTTCAAGTCTTAATACGGTTTAAAAAAAATACTGATAGATATTTTATTATCATCAAAATCAATCTGTTTTTTATCGGGTTCAGCACAGTTAAATGACAAGAAAAGAAAACTCTTATTGATGCTAGTTTTATTTATAAGATTTTCTTCGCGCTTCTATGTTTTGGAATTAATGTATGAGTTTTTCATTTTTAATAATATAAAAAATTGTCTCTTTTAAATGTATGTAATCAAATAATCATTCAATCATTCATTTCCTATACGATTGTATATTCAATTATTTATAATGTTCATTACAAAAAGTTACATAATTTATACTTGACAATGGTGTT
Organism: Bretschneidera sinensis; assembly: GCA_023935145.1. Lineage (NCBI taxonomy): Eukaryota > Viridiplantae > Streptophyta > Magnoliopsida > Brassicales > Akaniaceae > Bretschneidera > Bretschneidera sinensis. Next base: position 102,828,232 of record CM043701.1, on the reverse strand, counting down.
GTCGCTTGCCAGGCCATGGGGAACCAGCAGAAAAAGGAAAAAATTAGGTGAATGTTGCTGAAGCTACGCAACAAATGCTGCAGGATTCGTTTTGCGTGATGCAGTGATGGGAATTGTCCATTTTGGAATTGTTGTCTTAAGTCTGTTACTTTCTACTTCTTTTTCAATCAATTTCTCAGGTCCCTTTCAATTTCGAAATCCCAGTTTTTTTAAAAAATTAGACTTAAAAAGCGTTAGAATCAAAATTAATTGCAGCATAGAAGATGGCAATTTGGCAATACCCAACCATGATTTTAATAGTCTCTCATTCGAGTATGGTCAGTTAAATTTCACATTAAGCAATGAAAATTTGAGGTTACCTGGAATAGAGAGAGAGAATTTCGTTTCTTTTACAGTAGGTTATAATTTTTTATTGTATTTTCTACAGGGGGTAAATTAGTAATTAGATAAGTTCCTTAGTAAAATGCATTGGGTCAATCAGTGCAATTTAAAATGCTTAAGCAATAATTCTGTTGAACAAACCCAGTGAAAATCTCAAATAAGAAAGGAATAATTTTAGATGACAGAAGTCGTGTTTTTTTCTTTTTTATTTTTGAGCCGCCATCACCTCCTTACTGTATTTGCATGTACCTTCTTCGATTATGATACTGGTCCTAGAATGTTTTGACTATATTACAAGCTACACAAGTTTCACCTCTTGCAGAAGGGTATACACGAGCCAATACAAATTGTCTTGTTTGGTGTGGTATGTATAAGTTAAAGGGAGAATTTCACTGCATTTGCTAAATCACATTGACGCTACACTCTATGGTTAAAGTTCTAGTTCAAATCTTCATTTTGTGGGAAAGAAATCTTATCTCCAGCATAGGTGGCACTTACTGAGCATGTTTGGACTAATTGATGGAACGTGGAGTGATCAAGACTGCTTTTCATAGCTCATGAATGCACCCAATGAACCTAGAAACCCTTCATGCCGCAAAAACAGTGCTTTTGCCTCACCTTTAGACCTGAAAATGAAGACAAAAGTGATGCATTGAAGTGAAGGACGAAGGAGAAAATATATATCGGAGAAACAAAAACGAAGGCACAGAATGTAACATCATTGCGGGCGACTTGACCCAGATGCCTAAGATGAAAAAGAGTTTGGAAGAGGAGAATAACATTTGACTGGCAAGCTATGAACTCGAAAGACAATGCACCGGGCCCATTTGCATTTCCATGAAACCATCAACTTCTGTTTACCATCGACCAAGTTTATTAACAATCCACTTCCTGACATTAGCTCCCTTCCTAAGTGCGAATTTGTGTGTTAAATGTTAAACATACAAAAAGAAATCTATTCATCATCAAGAGTTGAAGCACCACCTTAGACTCTCGCTCATAATAGAAATATAGAATCAGTTGAAAACAAGGAGAGGAAGAGAGTTAATTCTGAGTTATGAATTGAAGGCCAAACTGCCTAATAATTACCAGAAATGAACTGCAACGGATATCGTATCCATGGTATAAGCTTGATCACGAATGAAAAATCCACCAAAAAATATCCGCTTGAGACCAAATCGGAGTGCATTCAAGTAAGATATCTAGAGGCAAGAAAACAAAATGGTGCTATCAGGAACACAAATAACAATTATTATATAACCCAGGGGATTTCTGTTGAGATTAGTTCCTAATGCTTGATATATAAGATGATTACGTTTTGGTTACAATTATGCATCTAAAAAAATGCATAACAGAATATCCAGCAACAGAAGTCAATCATTATGTGTTTGTCAAGCTTGTGAGTAGTTGGAGTGGCACTAAGTTGGCCAAGGTGTTAACAAATAACCTTATTGTTCCAGTAAGCATGCAAATAACCAAACATCACTGCTTCACAATATATCATCAATTTATTGAATGCGATAAATTTGTTCAACAGCAACTGATCTGGCCAATATTATTTGATATCATTCTTAGAAGGGACCTTGAGATATCTTCAGGTTTGTAATCTTCAAGCTCTTTATTATCTGAAATTGCCTTGCCAAAGCTGGAGGCAATGGTTGTTGATGCAAGACCAATCTGTCATCATTAGAAAAGCTGCAATCAGTTCACCATGTAAGTCAGAAAACTAAGATTGAAACTGGCAAGTTCTTGTCATCCTAAATATGGAGTAGAAAGTTTGACATTTACTACAGAAACACTCAAAAAGATGGACTCAATTCAAGCTAAATTAAGACAAGGACCTATCTTTACCTTTGAATACTCCATTCCACCATAGATGTCCCCAACAAGCACGTCTATAACTCTATTATTTCCCCGATGACTTAACTCCAGCAACTCATCAAAACTGAGATAGAAAATACACTTGTTGCCCTAAAAGAAAAAACCGTATGAAGGAAATTATATCTATGCTAAAACAAAGAAGAATAACAGAACTACCTCTTGCATTTTGTTAAAAGCCTTCCCAAACCCCAAAAAGTGCCTCCGCCAACATTTGTTCCACTAACTCGCTCATACTTCCCATCACCATCGACCTATTTAAGCACATGATTGACACTAAAAGTCTTAAATATTTATTGCTGAAAATAGTCACCAAAGCAACTACAATCACAAGAATACCTTGATTATGCTGACACCAGAGCCAATATTAACAAGAAGATAAGGGAACAAATCATTGTGGTCTATCTGCACAAATTCCTTCTGACCATCTATGAATGTAAAAGCTTCTTGGTGGACTGCCTACTCAAAGAAAAATCAGAATACAGGGATGTCAGCAAACAAGCATTCAGTATAGCACATACTTTCTCCCCTCCCCAAACACTCACCCAAAAATTAATAAAAAAAAATCCACATGCACTACTTTTTCACAAAATTGATTAGTTCTAATCCGCTAATTAAAAGACAGTTTTTTGTATATAACGCTTAAATCTTATTGTCTTATTCACTAGTCTCGTGCCAAAATCTCAATATGGAACAGGAAAAAAAATTGGAACAATCACGCAAGATTATCACTAGCCAAAGACTTTCTTCATAGAGTTGGAATCAGATCAAGATCAACTAGAATAGCCCTGCACATCACACACATATTTCTTAAGAGATTGAAATTGGATTGAAATCATCATAAGAAGCAACCACCATCACAAACAGTCACTGAATGGATAATGCAATACTAAGCATATCCTTCCAATGGTTCACTAGCAGTTCGCAGTTGCATAAATGAGGGACATGTAGACAGTGCATTGTCATTTTAACCCAAACATAGTTGGATCTAGATCTTCATTTTGATGCGTATGTTACATGACTTTTCTTAAACAACCAAAATGTTAATATGCAACGCCTCATAGGATGCATGCTTTCCATTAATAATCATTTGCGTATCTCATGTCTCCATTAATTCATCTACAAAAGACTTGAATTTCTTTTTCTTTTAAAGAAGAATCATTTCCTATCATCTTGCATGCGAACAAGTGGAATTTGCAACCTTTAACTTTATAATTGTTCAAATCATTATTCTCATACTAATCAAATATACTGCTGAATCCAAATTTTGATGTAAAGGAAATATTTCATTAATGTGTCAAATTCCAGAGATAAATCCTACCAGGCCACTATCAATTTCATACATGGCACTAATCATGAGTGAAAGAGAAAATGTATGGAGGTAAATGAGATCAGTGTCCCAGTTTATTTACAAGAGGAAATCAACTAAAAGAATGATGACAGATTATAAGAAACCAAGAAGGAATATCACTTGCATCAAGAGAAGGTAAGCAATAAAGAAACTTGTTAAAAACGAAAAATAAGTAAAGCTCAGAAGAACCACTTGTGAAATGAGTGTGTGTTTGCATGTGTTTTAAGGACCGCCAGCAAGAGACTATGTATTACTGCATAAGAGACTTCAGTTTATGCCCTTTATAGATTATAACTCAGACCTGTAGATGGTAACCTATAGTAAGGATAAAAATCCCACCTTAAGAAGAAAATTTGCACCAGCTACAAAACAATCCATTTCATCTTCCTTGTCAAGAATAATCCCAAGCTTTTCTTTGAAGAGGTCGGCAAACTTGTAAGCCCCACCACCTGTGGCCTTCACACAGATGGTAACTTGTATATTTGTATAATTTAGAATTACATACTGTAAAGTGTCTTCTGCAATAAAAAATAATGGTTTCTGCATATTAAGTATCAATATTGCTAAAAGATAGTCACTTTTAAGTTTCTTGCAACCTCTCCCCCCCAAAAAAATAAAGAAAGAAAAAAAAATGAAAGGCACGGTTACTTGAAAGCTACCTCTGTAGACAAGTACATACATTTTGTGAAGTTTCAAATCAATTTTTTAGAATAATATATAAACTGAGCATGGAGGACTTCATCGCAAATATTTTTAAATGTAGAGGAAAATGATGTTGGCAGCGGCGACAATATTCAAATCAATGAGAAGCATAGAAAATCATTTCTCATAAGTCAACTAAATTCTTCATCTCACAACAAGAAGAATCATTTCTAGATCATAAAACAAGCATCTAGCAACCAAAGTTCTTCACAAATCATAGTTTTGAAAAGAACAAGTACTTGTACCTTAATAAAGGTCTTGTCACCGGCAGGAGCATCATGATGCTTAACACCTGACTCATAGTCATTCATAAGCAAATCACTAGAAATAGAAGAAACATTATAGGAATAAATGTGCTCATGAAGAAAGTGAATTCTAACCAATTGCCACTAAACTAAAGAAACGTCTGTACATACACTATGTGCCTTGGTTTAGACCTATAGATATCATTGAAAGTGAAATAAAGTGATTTGGAAATGTAAACTTTAAAAGCTATCAGCTTCTGATATTTACCTACTTTAACTTCTTGAGGAAAGCATGTGGCCTTTTGTTACTTATTATCACCAGTAACAAGCACACAGTCAAGGGCTGATAAGCAAACCAAATGCTCATTGAAATGATATCGCCTAGGCTTTTCAAGAAGATGATTCACCAACCAAAGAAGAAAGTCCAAGCTAAAGTTTTAAGGTTGACAGCATTATGCCAAGTTTGAGCATCACAAGGCTCAGCTAGACTGTCAATTACAAGTTCAGATAGCATTTACAGCAATAATTTTATCCCTAAATTTTCCAAGAGTGGCAAATAATACAAGGATGGTGAGGTATGATGAAGAATCTGGCAAAGTTTTTCAATATCCTGTATTAGGCTGAATAACCAGAAAGCTTAAACTCCGCTAGGCTCAGCTATCTCGTTTGCACCCTTAAACCAATCTAGAGAACCAGTGTCCATAAGAAAACACATACCCTTTAATATGGTTCAAATGCTCCACAAGTTTGGTTATTGCTAGAAATTTACCATGCAAAAGTGCAATAATCATGACAAACAAATGCATACTTACCACCAAGATGAAATTTTTTTGAGTGAATAAACTCTAAGCAATCAATTATCTTGCTGGTTTCAAACTTTGCAAAATGGATCCTCCCTCGTGCAACAGGACAGTCGTTAACACCGTAGCAAAAAACAAGACTGTCATTTGAAGACTTATCCCCTGTATCATCAACAGAACTATCGCTATTCCTTGAGAAATATACCAACTTTATTAGAGACCCTGCCAACAGACATAACATCAATGCAATATACTCTTTAATCTCCAGCAGACAAAATAAACTTCAAAGTAAAAGTAATATACTCCATTAAACAGAGAAAGCACATAGTTTAATTGAAAATAAATGATTTAACGTGATAATTATTTGAGGCAATCAGATACCAAAATTTATACGAATAATTCAATTAATTTAATTCGAACAAAAAGGAAAAAGGAGAATTGAGCTAAGAATTCGAAGATAAAATACCTCCAATGTCGAGAGCCAAATGAGATATTTGACTATCGGATTGGCTTGGCTGAGAGTTTCCCTCTCTGGGTGGATTCATCCTATTGTATTTGTAAAACTGGAGTTGGGTATTTGCAGTTTTTTTTTCTTCATAAAAAATATGCAACTACTCCTCATCTACCCAGCCCATCATGGCTGCCTTGTAAACATACTAAATGCCTTGTGCTACTGATGTCATTGTTTCATAGAATTATCAAGAATCAAGATGCGCTATTCTTCACTCACTGATTTTTTTTCCTCTCTTATTTTACCTTTGACTTTTCCCATAAATTCTACCGGAATATACCGCCCACAATAATATTTCTTTTAAAAAATATATAAATATATCTGATTATAATTTAATTTCAAATCTTTAAAAACAATAAATTTATCTCATTATTAATAATTTTAACATTAATTTCTTTCCACCGAATACATTACATGTGTGCAACAGACAATTCTAATTTTAACGGAATAATAGAGCTTCGATGTTATATAAAAATACTGTTTAGATTATTACATTTCAAGTTTTTCATCAAAACACTTCTCATTGATCGTCATAAAAAATATTAGTTAAAATCATGAAAAGGTAAAATTACCCTTTTTTTTTTTTGCACAAATCCCATGTGCTAATTACTTAAATCAAACAAAAAGAGAAGTTTATGTTATTCGAGGCCTTGTATCAAAAGCATATATCTTTCTCTCGAGCAAACTACTTTAAAACTTCGATCATGCATTCATGTTAGTTAATCTTTTTGACGGCTTTTACTTTTTTAACCCTTTTATTGAAATAAAGAAAGGTATAACTATCTGATGTCTTGTCATTATATAACTTGATTTTTTAGATTTTTTAACATTTATTATCATCGTGAGATGTATCTATAATTTACATATTAAAGTTTCGAAGAAAATGAGATGTTTTAAAATTTTGAAATATATTTATATTTAAACTCAAAATAATTTTTTTTTCAAAAACATATGATCACGTCCATTAATTAAATATATATAATTTATACTAAAAAAATATTTTACCTTTATTAATTGTCTGCTAGAAGAGGGCTCTAAATTGTATGAGTATTTTTTATTTTATTTCTTCTGCGGCGTATAAAATTTGTATACTATTTTTCTATGCATTAAAGTTGATGTGTCGCAGTCCAAATAAGTTTTGTGACTAAGCGTTCTTGATATTTTCATTTGCAATAGTACAAACCTGTTTGCCAACTAAGATTTCAATTATTTGACTCTTGTTAATTAATCCTCCATGATTATATTTGAATTTTCATTTTACAATGACAGTAATTTGCTTTTACAATTGAGCGCAATATGGAGAAGATGGATTTGGTTAGTGGGTGTCCATGACACTAGATAAGAAATAGGGTACACTTTTTTTTCATAATATAAAAATAAATGTTTGGTATCAATTTTATTTTAACAAAAAGTTTGTCCTGGAAAGAGATTAATATGTGGTGGAAAAAGTGTACTTACAAAATATTAAAATAAAATTTAATTTGAATTTATAAATATATTTTTATACATTAGTTTGGTTAACGGGTGTCATGAGCATTTAATTTGAAAATAAATTTTGTAATAAATATAATTTTAAAATCTTAATGTATTTATTTGATTATTTATTGTTTATTAACAAATATTCATGAGCAACCGCTATCTATAAATTGAATAAAATATTTATACTATAATAAATTTAAATATAATGTAAAACTTTTGATAAACATGAAAACAAAAAGTGGGTTGAAATGGATTTGATCCACGTAGGTGGATTGGGTTCAAATAAGTTATTGAGTTTAATTTATCCATTTTCGAGAAAACTCTTTTAATTGGTAATGATATTTAGTTCATTAAAATAGGCATTCAAACGTATTACAAAAGCCCCCCACGACTTGCTATAGTCAAGTTTTGAAGTTTAAGACGGTAAAATTACAATTTGAAAATAGGCTGGTTTTATTGTTTTAGTAGTGAATCTTTCAGTGATTTATTTTGGTGGTTCATTTTTATATGTCAATCACATTATTTTTTTTCACTTTTAAATAATGTGCAATATTTAACGTTTGATATGTATTATACGTGCAACAGAAATAGTATTTTGGATGATTAAACACTCTATAATATTGGATTATAAATTTTTTGATTTAATAATTGAAATGAAATTAAGTTTACGATGAAATTAATTGTCATATTATCAAATGAAAAATATTTAAATTCAAATTTATCATGATAGCATTCAATTTTATCGTAAATTTAAACTTTATTTAAAATTTTAAATTGAGAGAATCATAATCTATATAATATTAAGGTAAAATGTAGTATACAAAGCAAATTGATTTTCTTAGAAAAATTACACAAGGCTTATATGATAAAATCTTTTTACTCTTCTCTTTTCGAAAGGTTGCAAGTGATTGCTGGTAGGACCGGATTTGGCTAACGTACGCCCAAAAACAAGATACAGACGGTCTAGTTCTCATACCAAGTTCCCATTTATAATGATGGGCCATTATCTTCTGGCCTATTGATGATGGGTTTTCGCTTTACATTGCCCAATATATGAGATTTTCACAACTGGCCTGTTAAGTATATTTGGGCCTAAAGGAAATGCCCAATCAATCTTTTTGGCAATTTTTTTTAATAAATTCCTTATTATCAAGACTCAAGACTCAGAGACGATAGCGCGAAATTCGAATTGTTTGCAGGTGCGCGGGAGTGTTTCTTTAGTTATTTCTCTCCGAGAACTTCTCTAACAATGACGGATGTTTCTTCTGTTCAAAAGCTTTGTTTACACGTGAGTTGCTATCTTCACTATCGTAACTCCTAATTTCAAATAACAATCACTGATCACAAAAACATCTGCTTAAACAATCTCCTTTCTTTCTTTATTTTTTTGTAATTTACTGATTCCAAATTTCATATTTGCAGTTGATATCTTCTGCATTTCAAAGATGCCGCTTATCAGAGGATCTTTGCAGACTATCAGTTGTTCTCAATTGCTCTCCAGCTACCGATCATCCTCTTATTCGGATTTCAAGTAAATATTCTCTCTCATTGCTTGATCGATTTCGCTCTGGTTATTGTTTTCTACTATCATGGAATATTGTTAATTTTGGATACGATTTTTTTTTATTATATCTTATCAGGGAGATTGGGGTAGCAGATTAGCTAAGTTAGAGATATCTTAGATACAATGAAAACGATGCGTTTGTTTCCTTGTTTATTTATTTATTTATTGATAAATAACAACTCCCTTTTCGTGTGTTTAGTTCCATTACTTTGGCTATTGATTATATGCAATTGCAAATTGCAATTTGTTTTAAAATTAGAGTGATAAAAAAGCGTGAAATCCATATTGGTTTTAGCATGAGCAGTTTCAGTTTCAGTTACGGGTATTGGGAGCTGCTTGGAGGAGTTTCAAGACGTGAGGTACACAATGGATGTTGCTTGTGCTTGATGAGTGTTAAATATTGCATATTTTGGCCTCTTAATTTACATTTGTTAATTCTTTAGTTGTGTCTTAATATGATATTTTGTGTTAGTTCTATGATTTTTAATGTTTTATAGGACTGCAAAATAAATTGGAGATTTAATGTGAAAAAAATGCAAAAGCTGGAATCTGCTGTTGCGATCGAGCACAGGAGACCTGCGATCGAGTGCAACAACGCTCAAGTATTTATTTCTATGTTTAGCTTAGGAATTTATTATTTTGAGTTGTTTTACAGGTTTACAAGCACTTGGAAAGGAGTTTCACTAAATTGTCAGAATTGCCTATATAAATCAGTCATTTTTGCGGATTAAACTATATTGATTAAGGTAGAACTAGGAGATGAGTCATATATACTTGGAAAGATCCAGATGTCTGTTTTCTGGAGAATTTTGCGACTCATAAATATGATTTTTCTAGAGAAAGTTATGACAGTTTTAATAGACAAATGTCAGACTATGCGTGATTTCAACGTGACAGAAGTGATTTTTGCGGATTAAATTGTAATGATTCAGGAAGAAACAGGATATGAGCCATATATGTTTGGAAAGATCTAGATGTCTACTTTCTAGAGAATTTACGGCTCGTAAATATGATTTTTCTAGAGAAAGTTATGGCAGTTTTAGTAGACAAAGGTCAGGCTATACATGATTTCAGCGTTAGCAGAAGTTTTGAAAAACATGTGAAGGCTTAAATCCCACATCCCACATCGGATTAGAAACACATTGCACTCATGGAGTTCCCCTATAAAAGCCTCATTTCACTTCATCAAATGGGTGTGCAATCTCAGAGGCTTTGCTACCAAGGGGTGCAATCTGGAGGATTTTGCTACCAATCGGGGGAAACAATGCACAACAGCTGCGGGTGGAATTCCTCTCTCTATGTATTGTTAGTTTTAATTTATTTCTTTTAAGTTTTAAAGTTTAGCACTTTAATGTTTGCTCTAATTTTTCCCTTGAGATTTTTGTTGTCTATTATATTTATGGGTAACTAAATTCTTAAGTAGGGTTAGGGATGAACTTGCACAGTAGATGGTATTTTTGTTTATTTTTTAATTTATGTATTTGATTTTCAATTACTAAAACTCTTTTATTTTATCATTCTCAATTCATTGGTGATGTTTTCTTCTCTGAATAATCGTAGAATTTATTCTGTTTATGGATTTAGTCATGCTTTCTTTATTGAATGGATTAGCTCTTTGATTATGTTTGGATCAATTATTTATCTATATTGATTTAATTCTTTGTTGCAATATCACTTCCTGAGTATAATGTCGTCGTTGAATTTTTTCAATAGTGATAATAATTTACGTATTTTAAAAGTGGTGAATGATTTTTCAAAGGGTTACATTTGGTTTAATATTGGTTTATAAATCTACACCTTCCGATTGAGAATTTAGGGAATTGAGTTCCCAATTGAGTTATTCAATGAATTAAGAATAATTAAAACACCAGATTTGTGCAAGGGATTTCAAACGCTTTATTGTTTGTCAAATTTGAGTACTTTCTCTGTTAGTCACTTTGTTTCACTTTAATTTGCATTTAAAAATTAATCTTTGTTATCCATTAATCATTTAATATTTTTCTTTAGTTTCTTTGTTCCTTCTACTTTTCTTTAAATTACCGTGTTATTCTTTGGGCGTAATCAAATTTTGGCGCCGTTGCCGGAGAGACGGTAGAAGAATTACTAGATAGTTTTTCTTTTCAGTAATTTGTAAACGCGGTAACTTCGTTCCTTCTTTTAGCTTGCTGCATTATTTTTTTCTTTTTCTCTTATTTCTTTTTATAATATTTTTTTTTATTATTTTGTTACCTTGCATGCACAGATATAGAGACGCATTGGTTAGATTTGCTTGTGAGCCTGTGCTAGAGTCAGAATCAAACTTTTTAAATCTTTTATTTGACAATTCATCTAGTCCTGAAGAAATAAATGAACATGGAGATCAACCCACTAGGACCCTTCAGGATTGCCTCCACCCTACACGCATAGCCACACCATCATGCATCATGTTTCCAGTTAATACTCGCCAATTGGATTTTAAAACAAGGATGATACAGTTACTTCCTACGTTTTATGGCTTCGAAAATGAAAACCTATATGTGCACATTGAGGAGTTTGAGGAAGTAGTTGCGACTTTTCATAGTCAAAATGCAACTGATGACATTATGAGACTTAAGTTCTTTCTTTTCTCTTTGAAGGATAGAACTAAGAGTTGGCTATACTCACTGAGACCACGATCTATTGGGTCGTGGAATGAGATGAGTCAGGTTTTCTTTAATAAATACTTTCCCCAACATAAGACCAACACTTTAAAAAGACAAATCTCCACCTTTGCACAAAAGGACAGTGAGACTTTGTATCAGTCATGGGAGAGATTTAAGGAGTTGTTGAGTATGTGTCCTCACCATGGGTATGAGAATTGGTGCTTAGTGAGCTATTTTTATGAGGGACTTACACCTAGAGAGCGCCAATTTGTAGAGATGATGTGTAATGGTGAGTTTTTACAGAAAGATACTGATGAGGCCATAGAATACCTCAATGAGCTTGCTGAAAAAGCTCACACTTGGACTGGACCTAGTGCTATTGAGAGCACAAATAGGTCATGCCCTGTAGCAAACCCAAATGGTGGTGGAATTTACCATCTCAGGGAAGATGATAACCTAAAGGCTAAGGTCGAGATGCTCACTAGGGAGCTAGATGTGTTAAAGACTAAGGACTTAAAGTCAACACACGTGACTAATCATGCAGAATCTTTTAGACCATGTTTTGTGTGTGGCGGGGTAGATCATCTCGCTCAAGAGTGTCACACATTTGCTGAGATGAGAGGGATGTATAAGGAGCAATGTAATGCCTTAGGTATGTATAAGAAACTTTTTTCACCTTTCTTTGATACCTATAATTCGGGGTGGCACAATCACCCTAATTTTAGCTGGAAGTCTGAAAACTAGCCGTCTGCACAGCCCCCTAGATCATATCCTGTACCATATCATGCACTTTCATCTTTTAGGAGTCCTTTAGAAGACACTTTGCATGCTTTTATTAAGGCACAGGGTAAGACTAACCAAAAATGTGAATCTTTGATTACGCAGGTTATTGAAGAAAATAAAGAGATAAAGAGCCAAGTGTCCAAATTAATGAGCTCCTTGAGTGTGAATAAGCGAGGTAAGTTCCCTTCTCAAGCTCAGTCCACACCCCATGGTCAACACATGGCGCAAAAGAATCTGAAGAATATGAATGCCATTGTGACACGAAGTGGTAAGTCATTACACATCCCAACAACGAACAAATCAGAGGATGTGGAAAAGGGTCAAGATAGTAGTGATGTCGAGTTGCCCAAGGAATCTGAGGTAACAAAGAGTCCTGTTAAGGTACCATTCCCTCAAGCTGTAAAATCAAACAAGCGAACTCTGGATCCAAACAATGAAATCCTAGAGAATCTAAGGCAAGTAAAAATCAATCTTCCTCTTTTGCATGTGATTAAACAAGTTCCTACTTATGCAAAAGTTCTCAAAGATTTGTTGTACAGTTAAGAGGAAGCACCATGTAAAGAAGACAGCGTTCCTGACAGAGCAGGTTAGTGCTCTAATTGGGCAGCCAATTCCTCCCAAGTACAAGGATCCTGGTTGTCCAACAATTGCATGCAGCATTGGAAATGATAAAGTTGGGCAAACTTTACTAGATTTAAAAGCTAGCGTGAACCTAATGCCATATTCTATTTATTTGCAGTTGGGGTTGGGAGAAATCAGACCAACCACTGTGGTATTGCAATTGGCTGATCGTTCAGTCAAAGTACACTGAGGTGTGATAGAGGATGTTCTAATTCAAATTGACAAATTTTACTATCCTGTTGATTTCCTAATCCTTGACACTAGCTCTGTTGTTAATACTACTTCTAAAATTCCTTTGATTTTAGGTAGGCTTTTCCTTACCACTGCTAATACTCTTATTAATTGCAGGAATGGGCTCATGAAGCTGTCTTTTGGAAACATGACCCTCGAGGTGAATATCTTTCATATTGCAAAACAGCCAGAAGATGATGACGAGAGTCACCAGACATACATGATTGATTCACTCATGGATAGGAGAGTTTCTATAACTCATGATCTTGATCCCCTTGAGTATTTTCTTGTTAATTCTAAGTTTGATTCTATCAGTGATCCATCTGATGTAGTTGATATTTGTGTTATTTTTTATAGAACTCAGGATTATGGCACTCGAGTATGGCAACCGAAGTTTGAGGAGTTGCCTGAGAGAAGTGAAAAGCAAATTCCTTCAAGTGTGAAAGCACCCAAAGTTGAATTGAATCCTTTGCCTAAAGGTTTAAAGCATGTTTCCTTGGTCCAAGTGATACTTTTCTTGTTATTATCTCATCTGAATTGTCTGAGTCTCAAGGTGAGAAATTAATTCGGACCCTAAGTGAGCATAAGTCAGCCTTATGTTGGAGCATAGCTGATATAAAAGGTGTTAGTCCCCTGGTCTGTTCTTATAAAATTAATTTGGAGGAAGAAACTGGCCCTCATAGAGACCCCAGCGTAGGCTTAATCCCACTATGAAAGAAGTGGTGAAGAATGAAGTGTTGAAACTATTAGATGCGAGAATCATATATCCTATTGCTAATAGTAAATAGGTAAGTCCTACACAGGTTTTTCCTAAAAAGTCAGGTGTTACTGTGGTGAAGAATGACTTGGGAGAGTTAGTCCTTACAAAACTTGTGACTGGGTGGCGGATGTACATTGATTACAGAAAATTGAATGCTGCCACTCGAAAATACCATTTTCCCCTCATTTTTTATTGATCAAATTCTTGAGTGTGTTGTTGGTCATCCTTTCTATTGTTTCTTGGATAGTTATTCTGGTTATTATCAAATTGAAATTGCATTAGAAGACCAAGATAAAACCACTTTCACTTATCATTTTGGTACTTATGCTTTTCGTAGAATGCCATTTGGATAATGCACCTGCTACTTTTCAACGTTGCATGATGAACATTTTTAGTGACATGATTGAAATTGCATGAAGTTTTTATGGATGACTTGATTGTTTTTGGATCTTCTTTTGAGGTATGCTTATTGAATTTAGAGAGAGTGTTGACTCGTTGTGAGGAGAAGGAATTAGTTTTGAATTGGGAAAAATGCCACTTTATGGTACCTTCAGGTATTGTCTTAGGGCATATTATTTTTTCTAGGGGGATAGAGGTTGATCAATCTAAGATTGAATTAATCTCTAACTTGCCTACACCTAGGACAGTAAAGGATGTGAGATCCTTTCTTGGTAAGGCGGGCTTTTATAGGAGGTTCATACAGAATTTTTCCACCATATCTAGACCACTATGTGACCTCCTAGCTAAAGATGCCCCATTTGAGTGGACACAAGCTTGTCAATAGGCCTTTAAAATGCTAATTGGCAAGCTTACCTCAACACCCATAATGCAGTCACCTGATTGGACGTTACCTTTTGAGATCATGTGTGATGCTAATGACTTTGTTGCAGGTGATGTTCTTGAACAACGAAGGGAGGGGAAGCCTTTTGTCATTTATTATGCTAGTAGAACTCTAAATAGTGCTCAGATGAATTAATCCACCACTAAAAAAGAGTTGCTAGCTGTAGTGTTTGCTTTGGATAAGTTTCATGCTTACTTGATTGGATCTCTTATTATTATTTTCACAGATCATGCAGCCCTTAAGTATATTCTTACAAAGAAGGATGCTAAGGCGCGAATAATACGGTGGATTTTACTTTTGCAGGAATTTGACATCACCATTAAAGATAAGAAAAGAATAGAGAACGTAGTGGCTGACCATCTCTCGATGCTCACATTTGAGGACATCTTTGACCACCTGCCAATCAGGGATGACCATTTTCTTTTCAAATACTGCCTTGACCAAATTTTAAGGCGTTGCATCCCTGATGAAAAGATTGCTAACATCTTGGAATTTTGTCACTCCTAAGCTTGTGGGGGTCACTTTTCAATAAAGAAAACTACTGTAAAAATTCTACGGTGTGGATTTTATTGGCCCACCTTGTTTAAGGATACAAACATCTATTTTTACTCATGTGAAAAGTGTCAAAAGTTGGGAATTATATCCCATCGTCATATGATGCCCTTAAACCAAATATTAGTGATTGAAATTTTTTATTGTTGTGGCATTGATTTTATGTGACCATTCCCTCATTCTTTTGGATATCAATATATTATTGTGTCAGTAGATTATGTGTCAAAATGGGTAACGGCAGCAGCTTGCAAGAGCAATAGGGCGATAATTAAATTTCTCAAAGAAAATGTGTTATCTCGATTTGGTACACCACATGCTATCATTAGTGACCGGGGTACGCATTTTTGCAACTGTTCTTTTGAAGCTTTGATGCAAAAATTTGGGGTGGTGCATAAGATCTTTATTGCCTACCACCCCCAAACAAGTGGACAGGTAGAACTTGCAAATAGGGAAATTAAACAAATTTTAGAAAAAACGATCAATCTGGATCTCAAAGATTGGTCTTTGAGACTAGTTGATACGCTTTGGGCCTACCGTACAGCTCCTTAGAGAATTCCCTGTGAGGAGAACAAATGATGACCAAGTGACTAATGCAACACTAGATTGTTGCACTTACTATAGCATTATTTTGCTGAGGCAGTAAATCAAGCATACATATATTCAATGTTCCAAAGCCTTGTGGATCTCACATTAGTTTAATGGAGAAACGAACAAGTATTGGCTAATGAACTCTCTGTTCTAGACTTCTAGTAAAAAGAAAAGAAGGTTAATCTCATCAGAAAAAGAGAATGAGCTTATTGATTTAAGGGGAAAGGATCTCTGGGGATATAGTATAGTAAGGTTTCTGCTGAAGCATCTTGCTTAGATACTATCGATCATGGCTCCTTGTTAAGGAAAGTGAAGGTCAAGTTGTAGTAGAAGTGCAAATTTTGATCTCTGAACCACTAGGGATAAAATAAATTGTTCATATCCACATAAAACACACTGGCCTCTTATGCTCGGTATAGATTCCTTTGGTTTTTAATCGATTCTTTCAACTTGGTAAGCCATTTTCAGTTAACAGTATATTATTTGTCACTTTTAGCATCACTAAAGTTCTTTTATTATAGTTAATCTCATCAGAAAAAGAGAATGAGCTTATTGATTTAAGGGGAAAGGATCTCTGGGGATATAGTATAGTAAGGTTTCTGCTGAAGCGTCTTGCTTAGATACTATCAATCATGGCTCCTTGTTAAGGAAAGTGAAGGTCAAGTTGTAGTAGAAGTGCAAATTTTGATCTCTGAACCACTAAGGATAAAATAAGTTGTTTATATCCACATAGAACACACTGGCCTCTTATGCTTGGTATAGATTCCTTTGGTTTTTAATCGATTCTTTCAACTTGGTATGCCATTTTCAGTTAACAGTATATTATTTGTCACTTTTAGCATCACTAAAGTTCTTTTATTATAATGTGGATTCAAAATGAGCCTTCTATAAATTGAATAATTTGCATAAACTTCAAATCTCATGTCTTAGATTTCATAGTTTTTCTATGTAAGTATGCGATGTGATGTTTATTTCAATTCTTTCTTCTGTTTTCCATGTTTTACTTCTCTGCTAGTTTTGCAGATGCTCATTTTAAAGATCCCTGTAAGTTCAAGTTACTCCTCTGGTTCTCTATACTCTTTGTATTGAATGTTTTTTTTTCCTTTAATGTTATTTTAGTCTTGTAATTTTGAGGAAACCTTTCTTAAAGCCACTGAAGGTATTACCTTTTCCTTTTCTTGGTCTGAGTATCAAAGGTTTACCCTCCATTTCTCTAGATCATGATAGAATGAGGAAAGGAAATGAAAATTGTTGAAGCACCAAAGCAAGCCACAATTAATTTGATGATTATACCGTTCCTTTTCCTCACTGGTTTCCAACATCCAACTGAGCCTTAAAATAGTAAAATTCCAATGTCTGTTCTGATGTCAAAATAATCTCAGAAATAATAATATTGCACTAGAATATATTCTCTCTTATGGCTTTGTGCTTTTAATTTAATTTCAATATAGGAATCTTGCATTTATGAGTTGAAGTTATTAATTTACTATGCATATTAGGCACATAGAGAAGTCTGCCTAAGTGTAATGGCAACTCATAATGCTTACTAATTAATTAGCTTTGAGTTTTTTCCATAATGTAACAATTGATCTGGTGGTTGAACGAGGGGATGTTCCTGGGGTCACGATATGAAAATGTCTTTCTAACAAATGAGTGCAATACCTCACCTTTTATAGCCTCCAATGTTGAACGTTTGAAGTCTGGCCTTGAGGACTACATGCATTTCTGGTTACAAATTGTAATGTCTATAGTTTGTGGTCACTAAAACACTGGCTCGAGTTAGTTGGTACTTTTGATATTAATGCACAGCCATTGGTTGGTAATTTGGTATATATGCATTCAACTAGGGTGTCTTCCGTTTCTTGTTCTTTTTACTGAATATACTTAATCAGGACGTTCTGGGTAGGCAACTTTATCATGAAAAAAATTCATTGATAAACTGGAATATGGTATTGGTATTTATTCCTCTTTATGATTTAAAAGCTGTTTCGCTGACTCTGCATTCTACTTTGAGTATGTTAGTTTTTAAAGAAAGAAAGAACAATGAGTTTACTTAGAACAAGGAGAAAAATAGGAGGAAGATAAACTGGAACTCAATCTATGAATTCAATTATCATAATGCATAAGCTTACATTATATAGCAAATTGAAAAGTAAAGCTGCAGAAAAAATAAACATAAACAACTAACACATGTTACAGCTAACATGGGGTAACATGGGGTAGTAATGACAGAGAACATGGGGTAGTAAATGCAGCTGATTCTGTTGCATTTATGGTACAGCTGATTCTGATGCAAACAACTAACACTCCTCCTTGCATTAGAAGCTGCAAACTCCAAGTCTCTGCCTAAGACAGCAGATTCCAAGTATACTTCAAGCTGCGAACCTTGCCCCTTCTACATAAAAATCTAGATTGCCTTCTCAGTGATCTAAGAACTGGTGGCCCTTCTGGAATTGATTCAACTTCATCTTCCAACTTCTCAGCTAGTCGATTTGCTACTCGAGCCCATTCTACTTCTGCCACACTGATATTCTGAAGCCTTTCAGAACGCTGCAACACTTCTTTACACCAAGGTAGAAGTTCAAATGTGGCACTTTTACGCTTCTTTGGTCTGACAACAGCCAAACATTGATCAGTGGCATCACGAGGCAACAACTGAGTGACAGAGAAGGGCTCACTAGCTATTGACATAAGGCTTGAACTTTGACTGGCATTACCAAGTTGACCAGTATCAACAGCATTTACTTGTTCCATTGCTTGACGAAAACTATCAGAAGGCCTCCCAACAATGAAAGGCAGTTCTGTAGTCTTTGCAGTGATGATTTTTCGTGCATCATACATTTGAGACATTTCTCCATTTTTGAATGTCCCATACTGATTGAACCAGGATGGTGCCATCTGTGGACTGATCTGAGAACGATCGCCTCTGACAGCAGCTGCATTTTTTGCTACAAACAGAGGATCTATTCCCCCTTTTCTTAAGTGCCCCGTGAGAAATCTAACACTTTTTGCAATGTCTTTATGAGTTAATGGAATCCTCAGCTCTGCTGCTATCCTTGAAGCAGCGGTAATATCTGGGATAACTTTAACTTGAATTCCTTGCTGCTGCAGAAAGTCCATCTCCTTGAGCTCTTGAAAAGCATCTTTCTTCTTTAACTCTGTCTCGTCTTGATCCTGTTTCTGGACACAATACTGAGCAGCCTCAGGCTAAATGTCAGCAGCGGGCTTAAGTAATAAGCAGAAATCAATATTCTCCAGCTTCTCATTGTACTTAACAACTTCCTTATCAACTTCAAGCATATCTGCACGGCCAACCATCTCAGTGACACTTTCCTTGGAAAGAAAAACAGCTTGTTCTTCATTGTCCTCATTCTTTGAGGCCTTCTCTTCCTTAATTAGAACTTCATATCTTGCTTTGACTTCATTTGGGCTTCTAGTTGAAAATGCAGCAAGTTCTTCTTTGATTGGATCAAAAGAAAAACTATTGCCCTTCATTCTCACTTTAAGAATTTCCTGACCCATGACATCAAGAATGTGATAGAAACTATCTTCAAAGATCACTTTAAAGCCTTTTTTAATCAATTGACCTACACTCAGCAAATTTTGGTCAATTTCTGGTATGTAGAGAACATCAGAAATTCTCTTTGTGCCTGCAGTGCTGGTTATGGCGATTGTCCCTTTCCCTTTGACAGAGATGTAATCACCATTGCCAATTCTGACTTTAGTAATGTCAGTTGGCCTTAAATCTCTGAAGAGTTCCTTGTCATTGGTCATGTGGTTGGTGCAGCCGCTATCAATTAACCAGCTCTTACTTGAATCATTGTCTGAGAAGCAAGTAGCAACAAAGAGCTGATCCTCCTCCTCTTGATCAGCAACTTGAGCATCTGCTTCTTGCTGCTGATTTTTGCTTTTGCAAATCACAGCTTCATGACTTTGTTGGTTACACTTGCTGCATTTTGCATCAGGTCTCCTCCAGCATTTGAAAGGAGGATGACCCTTTCTGCCACAGTGTTGGCATAGAGGATGATTTCCATTCGTACCTCCAGTCTTGTTCTTGTTGCTGTTTGTTGTAGCATTGCCACTTGCAACAACAATCTTCTTGTTCTTCTTCCTCATTTTCTAGCCTTCTTGATGCTTGACTGGCAGTGCTCCTTCAACGACTCCTTCTTGCCTCATGACCCTTCTTTGCTCTTGTGCTTGTAAAGCATTTATGAGCTCTGCCAAGGTAATCTTGGACAGATCCTTGGTGTTCTCCAAGGTTGTAATGGTTGCCTCAAATTTTTCAGGCACCATTACCAGGATTTTTTGGACAATCCTCGAGTCGGGTAGATCAGAACTAAGTAGTCTTACCTTATTGGCAATGCTTAGAAGTTTGTCAGAATACTCTTTAATGGTTTCTGATTCCTTCATTTTCTGCAGTTCAAAATCTCTGATCAAATTCAGCACTTGCATCCCTCTGATTCTCTCATTTCCTTCATACTTTTTTTTGAGATAATCCCAGATTGCTTTTGCTGATTTGAGTGACATGACTCGGATGAAGATAGTCGATGAGACACCAGCAAACAAGCAGGCTTTTGCTTTTGACTTCCTTGTTTTTCTGTCCTTGTGATTCTTGATCTGGGCCATTGTGGGGTTGTTTGGCAGAAGAGAAACTTCGTAGTCCTCTTCTACAGCTTCCCAAAGATCCATTGCATCTAAGTAGGTCTCCATTCTCACAGTCCAAATTTGATAGTTGTCTCCATCAAAAACTGGTGGAGCCATTGATGAAAAACTGGATTCTCCTTCCATTAGAACACTCAAATGAACTCACAGATCCCTCAAGAATATAGCTCTGATACCAATTGTTAGTTTTTAAAGAAAGAAAGAATAATGAGTTTACTTAGAAGGAGAGAAATAGGAGGAAGATAAACTGGAACTCAATCTATGAATTCAATTATCATAATGCATAAGCTTACATTATATAGCAAACTGAAAAGTAAAGCTGCAGAAAAAATAAACATAAACAACTAACACATGTTACAGCTAACATGGGGTAGCATGGGGTAGTAAATGCAGCTGATTCTATTGCATTTACGGTACAGCTGATTCTGATGCAAACAACTAACAGAGTACCTGTATCAACAGGACATGACACCTACAGGGTATGATTACAAAACACTAATTTAATGAAGAATTCCGGGTATTTCTATTGTAATGAAGCTTCTAAAGAATTCCGGTCAGGTAAACCATAACTACCCAAATGTGAGGTGACCTTGGGAGTGGACTGTGTCTGATGTTTTCCTTCATGTTTATATAATCCTTATTTTTTAAAGTACATATGCTAAACTATATTGAGGATACTTATCAATTCAGGAGAAAAGTTTTTGCTTATTTTATTATAATTCCAGAATCTATAAAAGAAAATATATTATAATTCTAGAATATTGCCCTAGAAATCTCTTTGACAAGGGTAGCTTCCTTTTCCAATATCTTGTTAGGGAGCATCTTAAGGTTGGGAGTGGAACAGCATGGTATGGAGAAGGCCATAAGAGTGCTGGACTAATAATGAAAGCAGTGATTATAATAAGCGAGTTATTACCGTGAACCAGTCCTTGCTGCAGGCCATGCTGTGCTAAAACAGAGGTTTGTGTAATTTCTATATAGTTCCTATCAAGCATATTTCATTAAAATATATGTAGCTAAACTAAAGGTTATACTTGGTAGTTGGTATGACATGCTGAAAATTGAATATGATCTATTTATTATTCTTTTGGCCTTTCCTGATATTAACTGAGGGATTTATTAATGAATCCCAGTCAAGATAAATGATTATGTATGACTTGTTTCATCGTAATTGTAGGCCAAACGGTATGCAATCCAGAGGCCCTATACATTTAAGTCTTAAAGCAGGCATACATATGTGTGCATTGTGACGTACAGTTAAAACTTTCTTTCACATAAATTGTGTATCAAAGTATCAAAGGCTTGCATTATGAAACTTAAAATGTCATTGCAGAGAAAAAATGGCATCACCAAAAGGAACAAATAAAATTGTTTTGGTGATTAGCAGAGAGTCTATGTTATAAGTTCTGACCTGTTTGAAGGCATCATCTAAACAGTTGAATAATTTCCTTGATTGGTTTGCTGTTTAGGAATTTATTTACTTTAAGGTTGGTGTAGCCTCAATAAAATGTCTTGAGGTATCAAATTAGATATGATCATGCATCATAGGCAGAGATATTAATATTGTAAACGCATGCATATGTGAATTTCAGTGTATATTAACTTTGTTTACATGGTAAGTATTTGAATCGAAAATCTGATCATAGAATTTGAGAACCAATGGAACTTATTCCAAGAAAAAAAAGAGTTGAGAACCAATGAAGATCACTAGAGAAAACAGGCCTTTACACACCATTCATTTATGTATCTGCTGCTTTAGGTCACGTGAGGAGCAAGAGTTTTGTAATTCTCATCTAGAGGTCCAGTTGTTATCTAGCTTAACCTAACAATTTCTGTAAAGCTAGTAGTCATTTGTTCTGTGCAGTCACAGAAATTTCTCAAATAAAATTATTCATGATTAATTTGTTGGCCTGACAGTAGTACTTTTTGCTCAGGTTTTGTATTTCAAAGATTTCTCACCTTCTTCAATTCCTCAATCATCCCTGAATGCATTGACTAGCATTGACTGGAAAAGTTATGTGTTGACTTTGGCAAGTGCTACAGATCAAGGTGGCTATGCATTACTAGAATAGGGAAACTTCCCACCATCTGCTCAAATTGATATGGTTCTCCATTGTTATAATAAGCAATATCCAACATTGAATTATATACCTCTTTTTCTTTATAGTGCTTGATCATTGGCCTAAGATTCCTTTTCATTTTAGTTCTGACAAATGGATATAGATGTTGTATGTTATATGTATTCCTTGATTTGTTGCCAAGGGCGTGATACCGCCAACAAGACATAAAACTCAACCTGATCGGAGTCTTATAAAGAGATCAGTTAAACTTGCATTGGATGAATTGAAGGAGAAACATGAAGGAATTCTTCTAAGTGCACATGCTTTTAAGGTCTCTCTCTCAGACACACACTCACACACACGTACAAACATATACACAAAATTAGGGAATGTATTTGAGTTTAGGTCCAATGAGCCCATTAAGGAATAAATAAAAATTTCTATAAAATGTTTGTGATAAATTAGTATTATTATATATTGGTCTTGTAATTTTTATAGAAAAATATAGCTTCGCGGAATTAAAAGTCTACTGAATGTTCATTTCAGAAATCTGTTGAATTTCCTCTTACCTGAAGATGTTGGTTTCCCCAGTTGCTATATCCTCACAGTGATCATTACTTTTTAATGTCTTTCTTATTTTCATGTAGCTGACCCAACTGGTTTCAGGTTAAGGCTTGGTTGATTTGTACTATACCTTATGTTTTTGTGATTGGTTGTTCTTATCTTTGTCAAACTCCAAATGAATGGGGTAGTTCTATTGTGTGTTATAAATGGGGACATGGTATGACATTGTTCACAGAAAGTGTGACCATATTAACACTGTTGCTTCTTTTGTTTTGTTATTGGATATGTAGCAGTAGGACCATATACACAGATTTGCATTCTTTTGTCCTTACAAAAATGGGTCCTTTGTGCCTTTTTGGATGATCAATGCTTCCTGTCTAACTACATGTCAGTAGTCAATAGATAGCGTTAATGATGATTAACTTAGCATTTTGGTTCTTCAAATTTCATAAAATCTAGCAAGTTTATGTGTTCATGCTGGGAGTTGCCTTTAAGATTGTTGCCTTCATCCTCAGATTTACAGTTATGCCCCTGACCTTGCAAGAACAATTGCGGGCCTCATCTTGTCATCTACTGACCCAGACTTCCAAGGAGAATGCCTCTCTCTTCTAGGCTTGCAGTCTCAAGAAATTGAAGGTCAACTTGTTCAAGATTGTATCGAGGAAAAGATTATTTCAGTTATAGAGATGAATGACGAGAAAGCCCCGGAGATGCCAAGAGGCTGCACCTTTTCTATTTGAAGATAACTGCACCCAGGAGTTGTACTTTCAAGATGAGGAACATGAAGGTGAGGATGTATTTAGTTCCTTGGATTAACAAATGTTGATTATGCATTTGGTTCAACTCCTCAATACATGCAATCTGCTGGATTTCAATGCTTGTATATTTTCCCAATCTTCTTATACATTAGGAGACATACGGTTTGGTCTGTCCATGGATATTGAGGTTGATGATAAATGTGGCCTGGTTGTTAAAAATATACCTTGTCAAATTATACCTAGGATTGGAGGATTGGGGGTGGGTGGGGAAATATTTGTTGCAGCTAGGTTTCTCTATCCGAGTATGTACATAAATCTAAAATCTTTTGGAAACTCCGGTTCTCAAGTCCCATCAAGTTACAAAATACCTACCAATGAAGTTCCTCCTCTAGGAAGCTTTATTAGGAACGTGAATTTATATGCATTCATTATCATAAATTTATAAGCATGGAAAAGTCCCCATCTCCTAGTCTCTAGCTTTTAGGGCTATGTTGGGGTTTTAATTTTGGAATTTTGAAGTGTGGCTTAGTAATCTATCTATAGTTAGGTACATATATAGTCGTCTCTCATTTCTTGTTTTGCAGGGGGCTTCAGAGTCCATGCAGGTTTTGTGAAGTACCCTGTCCCCTACAATAAGGCCAGTGTCTGATTCCATATTGGTCTGTAGTTTTTAAGCTGAGAAGTTAATAACACAACAATAAATAATTGGAACTGCTTTGTTTATGAGATATGGGCATAATATATGGCACTGCTTTGCTTTTTCCCCCGAGGCAACTTGAGAGAGAGGGATACACCCTGTACAAAGGGAACGCACCCCAAGGTGAAGTGGAATATAGTTCACGACCTCACCCATATAAAGGGAGTTATGACCATTTGGCCTAGGATACTAAGGTCTGGCTTTGTGATTGAATAGAAAATGCAGTAGGAAGAGGTCAAGATTTTCTTCTCATTTTACTATCATTCTTTCTTCCTCCACTCCAAGCTTGCCCCTTCCAACAAAACTATCGCTACAATAGATGATATCCGCATTCCTTATTCCCGAACATTTGATGAGTAGGGTCCACTGAGGAATCCATCGGAGAGCAATGATCCAATAGAGGTCTATTTTTGATGGTTTACAAATAATGGTCCTGACCCTTACAGAGCTGCCATGTGTATGGTATGACAGTTGTTAGCTACATGCGGGGCATGCTCATAATAATTGATGAGGTATTGGGATTGTGCCCCCTTCGTTTGTATTTGAACCACTCTGAAAATGATTTTTGTTCTCAAAACCATTACCTAGTGTTGCATGGGCTGCCTATGTTGCAGTTAAACACCTTTCCATTGCCTCTTGCACAAGGTTTAAGTAGACGATAGTACAACTAGATGCTACCTTCTTTTTCTTTTACCCTTCTATGAATAGATGTCAACCAATTTTCTTGAAAAAAATTTACTTCCAAGAAGCGATTTTGATGGCTTCACTTCCTTCAAGATTAAGCAAAATAAGAGGGAATTCATACGAGGAATCAAGATTTGACAAAACAATTCATGAAAACTCCTTATATTCATGGATTGAACAATGCATACACAGTTTTTCTTTTTGTAATAATTGGGGGTGGGGGATTTGAACTTCGGATTTCCTCCTTAAAGAAGAGATGTAGTTACGGATTGTGCTATGCCCAAATCATGAGAGAGAGTTAAAGTCCTAATTCGAAAGTAGAAACATATGGCTAATATACACTAACATAATATATAGTAATAGCAATATATGCCTTCTTTATAGCCTCACAAGAAATAAAGTTATTAAAGTACGTATACATATTCAAGATAAAAGTTATACATTCTTTTGCCCATATTTTTATCAAATACGTTTAAGAACTTATATGTAATTTCACGAGAAAGGAGAAAAAAAGGCTTAGTAGCCCCAAAAAGTAAATGATTAAAAATTTATAGAAGAAAAGAAAAGATGTGATAACACCAATTTTAAACACTCCCTTTTTAAGACTCTTCAAGCAGCAGAGGGTGTGGAAATATAAATGGCAGGCTCAAGCATGGAAGGCTTGGAAGCCATGATCCGTGACCTCAGAAAGGCCTCTTCCTCTGGAGCAGGGTTTTCGGTCTTGAAATCTAGAGATTCATCATTATATACATCCCACCATTTCTTCACTAACATCTTGATGTCTTCTCTCTCCATATTAGCCTCCTTGCCTGTATATCTCCATGGTTTTGACCCCTGTTATTTTACCAGAAATTTAAAAACAAATAAAAAAATGTTAAAAGTTGTAAATAACTAAATATATTGATAAGCTTTATCAACTTAGTTAAATTGGTAAGTTTGAAGGCAAAAAAACACTTACAGCTGCACAGTAATGCACCACTTTAACTTTCTCAAGCTCCACGTTCTCTGGGTGGCGCCATAACATAGCTAGAACCAGATTGTATACCAGAGGGATTGGTTTGTACACTTTCTCGAAGAACATATTCAAAAAATCCTACGATACACATACAAGAAGGATTGAATAATTAGAAAGATAATAGATTTATTGATATTCTAAAGCTGATTTGCTTTCTATAGTTCTACTCTTTCATTTATATCCTTTTCCCACTCTCATCTCTCCACTGATGATGATGATATCTTGACTATGATCATAAGTACTAGAATCAAAACCATTTGTTTTTGTTCTCATGATTATCATCATCTTCAACACATTTAACTATAGCCATTATCACTGACTTGAGGAAATGAAAGCATGGTGAGAGTGAGGTACTTAGGTTAGGTAGTCCTAATAAAAATATTTTTTGTTTCCTATGCTTATTTTGCAGATTTGATATTGGTTACATATACACCTTTTAGGAAAGGAGGAGAGAGAGAGCAATTAAAGTTCAATTAACAGAATAGGAAGGTGAAAGTCTAAACCCCTCGTGATATTGGTTCTCTTAAGGTCTCTTATGATCATCCGGGGATGATAGCCAGACTGGTAACCCCCTCTTATCATTTTTTTTGCAGGAAAAAAAAGAGATTGAAAAGTACTAGCTAGTGAGCATAATATAGACATGTGGTTAGATATAAACTCACTTGCTCAGCGAATGGTGTTGGCGGTGTGACCTTGAGAGTCTCAAGAAGATTCTCGTAAGTCAAACGGCTAGGCTCAAAGACAAACATGCCAGCGTTGAAGTACAAAGGAGGAGGAGATCCGATCTCAG
Organism: Bretschneidera sinensis; assembly: GCA_023935145.1. Taxonomy (NCBI): domain Eukaryota; kingdom Viridiplantae; phylum Streptophyta; class Magnoliopsida; order Brassicales; family Akaniaceae; genus Bretschneidera; species Bretschneidera sinensis. Next base: position 102,801,094 of record CM043701.1, on the reverse strand, counting down.
CAGGCCATGTAATCTTATCTGGGCACTGCTGGCAATACCCAATGGAGTATTGCCGTGAGTGGCTCCATGTTTTCTCACAGAAGCAGTCCATCACAGCATAGAAGTACCCATCTGGTGTGTCAAAGAGGTGGTCTATGTTTTCATAAACTTGAATATCGGCATCCAAATAAATCATCTTGCTGTACTCCTCAAACTGCGAATTTGACATACATATAACATAAGCATGCATACACAATCTGATTGTTATTTCTCCCTGACGCTTTCTATATTTATTATTTTATGTTAATTGATTGCAGGATTTAATTAATGCCATGTTCCCCTTACTATTTCCTTTGATACATGCTAAATCAGTTTTTGCATTTTACATAACTTAATGGTCCATATGCATGGACCATGCAATTGTTGTGGGGTATAGTGCATATGTGTTAACAATTTACAACAAAATTGATACAATATGAATTAGAAATTAAATTGAAAAAAAAATGCTTTTGAGATTAGCAGCATGATGACAAAATATATAGATGATAAAAATGTTATACATCACGTCAAGTTAAGCAGGTTTGTGGCATATATTTTTATTCGTAGAATATTTTAGGAAATTAGAGAAGTCTATATACATGAAAATAACTATATAGTACAAGTATATGTTGGTTTAGTACTTACATTCCATATACGAAGCTTAGAATAGTTTATGACGTAGTATGCCATGGCAAATTGAACATGGTTCTCTGGTGGATAAATAGGCTCAATCTCGTGCACGATACAACCCTGAGACCTCAAGATCTCACGGTGCTCCTCAGGTACGTCAGGCAACATAGCTACCACAAGAGGGTATGCACTCTTGACCTTACGCAAACCCTTAACCAATCCAACAACCCCTTTAACATAATCGCCATTTCCAGCTAAAAATGTCACATAGGCCCTCTTTGAGTAGCCTGCGTTAAGAGGAGAAACCTTGCCTGCGCCTGAGAAGATATCTACGGGTACTCCAGGGGCCATTGTGTGACGGTTTTTGTGATGTTATTAATGGAGGTTTTGAGGTGATTGGAAGTTTACTTTAGAGAAAGTTTAAGAAGACAGATGTTGAGGAGTGTTGGGAAAGTAAACTAGCAACTCTTGGGAGGATGCCACCCTACTAACCTTAGTTCCTGAGTACTACAATGGCACCATTGGACTCTTAAATAGATATAAAATGAGGGGTAAATTCATGCGAAATGCAACTCCAATGTAACTTCAGTATTGTCCTTTTCCCAGTTTTCTTTAATTATATATTATTTTCTTTGAGTCTTTATATGGCTGCCTGTATAAAATAAATTGAACGAAAAAAAAATGAATGAACATAGTTTATTGTTCAACCCACCACGCATCTAGCCTTATCATTTAAATGGAGGGCTGAGATTTGATGGGTTGCGATCATAATCAATCGGAGATTTATATGTAATTATCTTTTTTTTTTATGTATTTTTGATTGAATTTAAAAAAAAAATCTAAAAAAAAATTATTTAATTTTAAGAATATACACTATAAGTTTGGGAATCAAGAGTTCTAAGTACTTGCAGAATGTAACATGATCAAGTTATCATATGACTGACTAAGGTAGAATATATCGCTACTAATTTATGTACAAATAACATGGGACAGTGATATTTCCTCTAAGAAAGCATAAGATGGTGTTATTCCACTCAAGAAAATGGCATAGTGATACATTTTTTTCCTCTGAATTAAGTACACTGCTCAGCAAGCACCTAAAAGAAGCGTCAGATATGGATCTTAAGTAAAAATATCAATTACATCTATTCCGTTGATCTTGCGCTTCTCTTTACTCTTTTTTTTTTTTTTAAAAAAAACCTTTTGTAAATATTGTTATTATTGTAAATACTTATCTCAAGACCCTAACTTTTTGTCATCTTCCAAGTATTTAATATAGAAAACTCGAATTCATTTTTTTATAAAAAAAAATAATAAAGTAAAGTATTTTAAAGATAAGATCATAAATATACGATGAAACAGTCGTTATTTACATAATATCTTGAAAATATGTTTATATTTCCTAAGTTGGAGTTTTTTTGTGCCAATAGTATTTATATTTTTTTTCCTCCTAGAAGCTTATAAGGAAAATGAGTAATATCTATTATGTAAAGACAAGATCATCACCATAGATTTGCAATAAAAAAAATAAATAAAACAAAATCCTATTGATACGAGCTGCCATTTAACTCTCTTTAAAAAAAAACACCCTCTTTAATATGTAGATACCAAAATTTGAAATAATTCAATACATGTAAATTTTTTTTTTTAAATATATAGAATCAAGTAAAGCTTATGTAGAGATAAGTTTCATGGTTCAATTGTTATTACCTCCAAAATAAATAATAACAACGCCGTAAATCAAAAAAAATATTCAAAAAATAAATAAATTAATTAAATCAAACAAAACATGTATATGTAGTAAAAAAAAATACGAAGGAAACCAAATATATAGCTATTTATTTTAAGAAGGAACATAATAATAACATTTGTGGTTATTCGTCTCCAATAAAAACATTTTGTAGTTATTTAAGCAAAAGTAATTTCTAAAGTGACATTTTGTAGAAATGGTCATAAGTGACATCTTGACAATTGTAAACCACTAATTAACTTGGTAGTTATAATTTAAGGAAAACTGTCATAGAAATGGGATCTTTTTGAAGAAATGATCATAAGTGACATCTTGACAAATGTAAACCACTAATTAATTTGGTCAAATAATGTTGGCAAAAACGAAATCAGCAAACGAGATCTGATAACATAATTTAATTGAATCATGCGCATATGATTTTAATGAAATATAAATAAATACAAATAAAGTGAAGTAATTGAACATAAATTTACGTGGTTTGATGTAATATTGTTTTCGTTAACAGAAAGAATAATTATGTTTTTTAAAAATATAAAAAAAATAACAATTGAGTTTTTATCACCAGAATTCAATCCCAATAGCATTTGTACATTATCTCTCCATCCAAAGAACATTTTTAACCCTTGTGCATTATATTTTTCTCGTATGCCTATATATATATATATATATATATATATATATATATATAATCACTCAAAACTTATTCATCAAAACATTTAATCTCCAAGTCAAAAAAGACTTCTTATTTAAGTATCTTGTCCACCAAGATACTTGGTCTCCAAGTTGAACAATTTGTCACTCAAATCTCTTGGTCATCAAGTTTTTAGAGTCCCACATCAAAAATACGAATCATATCTTAACAAATTTTCACCTTAAGAAATACTATCACCACCTTAAATTATTGTACCTCCACCTGCTTGCCAATGCCTTAGACAAAAACCATTGGTCGTCCAACTCCACTAGCTATACATAACCTGAATCAGCAAAGATATCTTGATTCCTCGCGCTTGGGCCGGCTTGAAAGCAAGCTACTTGTCACCTATCTCACTCGCTTTCTTATTTTTAGTAAGATGCAACCCTGATACCACCTAATTTGAAAACAATGTCATTGCAAATGTGTAGCTGCACCCGCCTGAGTCAGATAATATCTTTATCACCATTTACTAACAAAGATTTTTCAATAAAATCACCACTATCCTTTTTCCGTTGAGGACAGTCCCATTTCATATGGCCAATTTTTTTGTTGTAGTAACATTGAACACCCTTCCACTAACCCTGGATCTAGACATGTACTCTCATATCTCCTATCAGTTGATCAACCTTTCTAATTCACACCAATAGTAACAAATGCAAAATCATACTTGTTTTATTAGTTTGACTTTCTTTGAGTATTATGGGATAAAGCCACAACCTACACTTGATCTAGATTCACTGTATCCTTACATACAGTAAAATAGTGATCAGATGATATGAATCGAGAAGCGAGGTAAAAAGTAGAAAGGCCTTATCTTCTTCCTTAATTTTGACATCAACTTTTCGTAGTTGATCATTCGTTTCGTTGAACACATTTAAATGTTCCATGAGATTCTCGCATTCCGCCATTTTCAGTTGGTACAATTGTTACTTCAGAGATAACTTGTTTGTCAAACTATTAGCAAGATAGAGTTTTTCAACTTTTCCCATCAGACACCGAATCTTCATCCATAACGTTATTGATAATTTTGCTTATCACATATTGACTCTTAAACAAAAGATCAAGCAATGTAATTAACCAAAGAATATTTGCTTCATTGATGACAACCCTACCATGGCAATATCTCGACTAAAGAAATGGAAAAATTACTTTACATTAAACGATCTCTCTTTCTTATAAATTAGATTATCACGACCCACAAGCTTTCTAGATAAACACAAGGGGTTGAATTAAATATAAACAAAATAAGATAAAAAGGAATATGAAAGTAAATAAATAAATAACGAGATGATTTTGTTTGTTTATAGGTACTTGATGATTACTTAACATGACCATTATACATTTTCCATATGGGTCAAAGGCGTGATTTTGTTTGTTGATAGGTACTTGATGATTACTTATCATGACCATTATACTGGGCCAAAGGCCATTATGCATAACATTTATTAAGTTGCTATGATAATCAGTGATAAATTTGTTTTTTATTTTTATATATCGTTTGATTCAGTTGAAGAAATCAACTTATCATTTATTAGTATTAGATTATAATTTGATATTTAAAATTATTTAGTGTTTGGATATCTTACTTAAAATTTTATGTAAACTTTGACTGTGTTTGATAAAAAAAAAAGTATTGAAATCAACTTAAAATTGTTAAAATGATATATTATAATATGAGGTTTAATTACAAAAAATGCCTCGAAGTTTTTTGTGGTAAAAAATATCTTATGGTTAACTAAAAGAAACATATAACAGAGTATTTTTTACTAACAAAAACATATCACATGATATTTTTTACTAACAAAAATATACCACATGATATTTTTTACCACAAAAAATCTCAGGATATATTTTGAAAATAGAGTCAACCACAGAGTATTTTTTTTCAAAAAAAAAACTTCGAGGTGTTTTTTGAAAATGAATCAACCATGAAGTATTTTTTGTAATTAAGTCTAATATGAAATAGGGTTTTAGATTATAAAGAAATAGAGATTTTTAAGAAAATACAAAAGTAAAAAAAATATTAATCAAAATTAAACCAGATTATAATTTAGAACTGATTTAAAAATTGGGGTACAACTTCTCAAAATTCACTTATTTTCTTCATAAATTATAATCTCTTTGTAATATAAGTTATACCAAACATAAAAATTGTAGTGAGATATTAACTTATAAGCTAAACTAAACATGCACTAAAAAAAAAGTTAATTCAAGTGGTTAGATGAATCAAGATAAATGCCTATGAAAATGATATTGAAGAGGAGTGTCAGTGTCAATCATGAACGATACTAAGCATTTTTTTTTTGGTTCGGTACAAGCATAAGGTTCACGAGTTGTTTGGAAAATTTTTAAATCTTGATTTAAGCAAAATTACTTAAAATGGATAGTGAGTTGATAAGTTGGGTATTGTGATAAATAAAACTTTGTTGACTCATATTTGATTTTAATAATGACAAAACACTACTTTAATTACACTAATAGTTTTATCTAAATGTTTAAGCGGTAAAAACATTCAGCACCGAAACAAGATGCAAGAACTCAACGCAATTCAAACACCAAAACAAGACAGAAGATCTAGAATAAGTATCAAGGTAATTTAAACAATTGTAAATCTTTTATATTCAATTACATAGCTTGATCTGTAGCTCATTTTACAAAAGATTTTGACAAAACCAAAATATAAAAAGTTTCTAAGTCAAAACTATTTTTGAAAAAGGAAAACTGGGTTGAAGGTCAACCCATTCGACTGGGTTCATATACCAATCGACTGGGATATGAGATAGAAAGTCCCCAGTGAACTGGTGTTGAGGATCTAGTCGACTGGTAACTGGGACAGAAAGTCCCCAATCGACTGGTGCTTATGACGTCGATTGGTACTTTCATATAGCCTAAACAATGAAATTTCTCACTTGACCCAGTTGATTGGTACAAGGACCCAGTCGACTGGTAATTCGAAAATATGACCGTTTGAGACACTTGACTTGAGCATTTAATGCACCAAACCTACCATGTTAGTGTCAAACGACCATATTGATTCAAGGCTATATAAACTCACTTCAATGAGCATTTAGAAAACAAGAGAACACATTCAATTCACAAAATTGCTCATTAATTCTCAAATACTATGAAAATTTTATTGTTGAGTCATTCTTCAAGTTTGTTCTTAAAAGAAAGATATTGTTCATTTGTAAAAGCACTTATTATTATCTCTCTACTACTTTCTTTATAGCAAACTTCATTTATTATAAAGGGAAAGAGTTGGTATCAAAGCTAAGGTCACAGGTTTGATTCTCAGAGGTGCAATTGCTGAGGTGGAGATTGTTGGCAGGTGTTGTCAGCAATTGTCTCGTGGCGGAGGCTCGGGTTGGGTCAAGTCATAATCGAAACGTGGCGCAGTGGTAGACACTCGATCCTGACAGACTTGATTTAATCTGTGATGATTTAAGACAGATTTAAAAACTTGACCATGCATCATCGCACTATACGAAAGCATCTTACTCGTCAATCATGAACAACGGTGAACTTGTTGAGATTTTACTTTTAAAATTCACCTACTTAAGTTTTAGACAAAAAATACAACCATAACAATTAAATAGGCAAAACAAACAAATATTAAGAGCACAAAATTTTTACATGGTTCAGCAATCTCTTTGCCTATGTCTACCAGCAAACCACACCGATTTATTAATTTTCAATTACAACTTTAGGAAAGCAAAGTTACTAAACTCTCACTACATCACAACCCAAAACCCCATATACCAAAAGTACTCAACCTAGCTTTAATTATAAGTGCTCTCTCTATTTGACAATCCAAAATCCTAATACATCTAAAACTTTCTACCTAACTCTAGTAATAAACCCATATCATTTATTATGTATATTAAAATTATGAGTATATCTTAAACCTTTTTTAAAACTCTCTTGTTTCTTAATACTATTAAAAAAAACAACATAAAAAAACTATTTTTATTAAAATAAACAATTATAAAATAAAAAATCATTTATTTTAAATTAATTAAAAATCTTTCTTACAAAGTCCCAACAAAACTCTATTTAATTTTACAAGGTATAGACGAAATGGTTTGTTTATACTCGAGATTAATCGGACAGAAAATCCAAATGGGTAAAAAGAAAACTCCCAAAGAAAAATCGGACGATCTTCAAGTGGGTGCCCAAACACTATCTAGCCTCACTTTCTCACCCAAATAGTGTTTGTTAGCATTTATGAATGGCATGACAACTCTGATCCAGAAAGCTCGAGCAACAGTAGCGAGACCATATTGAAGCCGTGGACATTGTTGATTTGCAGATTACAATCAAAAAGAAATTACGAAAATGGAAAGCAGAACAAAACACTCTTCTAGGTTTGTTTTCGAGCGGGGATATTTATAGGCAAAGCTTTGTTCTTAGTTTCATGTGGACCTAAACAATATGCTGTTTTGATTGTCAGGTCCTTCCTATGTGAGGGGTCGCGAACCATAGAGATTGGAGGAAGCAGAAACGACACTGACTAAGAAATATGTGCTTGAGGTTGGAGACGCTGTCCTTTTTGGGATGGTATTGAATCCAAATCTCTCCTGCCCAACTTGCTAATGAAATTGACTTCTTTGCTTGTGGTGCCTCCTATTTCGATGGTCAATCTATTGGGCAGTAAATAGCTTGGAGCCTAGTGAGTGGTGAGCACACATGATTTGACTAATTTATATGTTATTCGAATTTATTTGTCTTTTCCAATTGGTACTTTTCTATGAGACTTCTTCATCAAAGGTACTAAATTATATGGGGAAACCACAAGAGCCAACGAGAAAGTTCTGCTTAGATTTGCCACTTACGGTTTCAAATATTTGTTATAATTCTAAAATGCTAAAATAAGGTATGTAATGGATCGTCTACAATGTACATAAGCATACGATAGAACAGTACAAAATTTGTATAAACATTGGTTAAAAAACTTTTTACTGATTTAATCAGGTGAATATTTTTTTAAAATTTGCAAAAACAAAAAATAGCCAAACCATCGATTTAATTGCTGCATATTTGCAGAAAAAAAAACATTAATAGTTGGTTTGGCTAAGCTATTTTTTCAAATTTAAATCGGTAAAAAAAACTTAGCCAAAGAAGGATCCTGTAAGATGAAGAGAGGACAAAGAAGGAGATATGAAAAGTGGGCTCAAAACCATGAAAGCAAACTCATTCTCTCTTGATCACCATTAACCTAAAAACACACGTTTGTAGGGTTTACAAAATGAGGTTATTAAAGCCTCTCAGCAACTTCATCGTCCAATCACGTTCCTCCTAGCTTATGGGAAATGATTTGAGCCCTCAGAGGGGACCCTTATTATTAATCATAATTAACCTTCCAAAATCAAGTTTTGGCCACTATGGTTAAAAATAATAAAAAAAAAGCCACCCACAAATATTCTCGTACTGTGTACCAGAATACTAATCCACTATAAAATTATAGTTCTTAATTAAAAAAGTAAACTCATTGAAAAACATTAAAAAGAAAGAAAGAAACAATGCCAATTGCAGATCCCAACTAAGAAATTTAGTCTTTGTGGCATCAAACTCCATTTTAAATCAGCTCGCTTAACAAGTCCTTTTTAGACCAAAATTCAAAGTTTATGCATGGATACGAAACACCACTAAAATGGTTTTCTTCGAATCAAGTCATCCTAATTAGCAGAATGCCAGAGCCAACTAGTAGAACAAAACAAAACTCGAACCTCTTCGCTAAGTGATTACCTTGGATTCCTCCATGTAGAAGGCCAAACTTTGATCCCTCTCTTACCAATGTAACCAACAAAGAAAAACCCTAAATCTCGAACAGTATTAGATCACTTTAAACGTTTACAATGACTACATTTGAAAAACAATGGGCATCGAGATTCCAGCATATCTTGCAAACATTGAAAACAATGACCATCAGAATACCCAGGTGACGTATTTTCTAACCCCATAGACCAGTGCCTTAAATTCATTCACTGCTTATATTGGTAAAAAGTTAAAGCATCAATCTCATAGTATTGCATCATTTTAACGTTTAAATTTTTGAAGTTACAAGCCAATGTTGTAAAAAGCGATCTCCTGTCTCCGAGCGCGCTTAAAGACGAGACATTTCGAATTGCCTCAAAAGCTGAACATTTCTGTCGTTAAACGCTCGCTTTATTTAATGGGTATCATATATCTTAACCACTAAGCTAATATTCTTATTGTTACATTATTACATTTAATAAATATATATTACATGTTATCTAGTTTAATAATAATTACAAACTATTTAATTAATCACTTACAAATTATAACGATATAAAAATATAAATTATACTTCATATAATTTATATATAAATATATATTAATATTTATAAAATTATAATTATCATAATATAAAAAATTAATAAAATAATAAAATTTGATAAAAATTAATTTTATTTTATTTTATTATTTTAATTAATTAATTAATATTATTTTATTAAAATTTTAAAACGTTTCAAGAGACTTACGCCCCTACATCTTAAGACAAAATGTCTCACCCAACGCCATCTCGTCTCTGAAATCACAATAACAAGCAAATATAAATAAGCAGTGACAAATAAACCGTATGTAATCGATCCAAAAGCATTGGTGCACCAAATCAGTTTCGATTACAGCTAGAAACAACACTCCAAAACTCACAACACTTCAAAACTCGGTAAAGTATATATCCATCCATCCATTCTCTATTACAATATAGCCATTAAGATGTCCTAAGTAAAAGGATCATTTCCAGAAGAAAATGATATAACAACAATCCAGCTGTCTCTCCGAGAAAAAAAAAAGAATAAAAAAAGAAAAAGAAACAGAAAGAAACGCTAGATAATATTCACCCTGCATCCAGAATTGCCAGTCTAGCAAAACCTTTCATCAACATTTTCATGCCTGCAATTAAGGAGAAGATTAAAAATCAGATTTATCTACTGCAAAACCCATCAAATGACAGTAAAAAGAAAATTAAATTAATTTGCAAGATACAGTTTCACAAGTTGTTATAACTTTAAAAGGCTAAAATAGGGAGCAAAATGGACCATCTTCAATGCACATAAACATGACAGAACCACATAAATCTTGTACAAACACCAAAGAAGGTGATTCTTTACCTTGGTAGCAATGTTGTTGGAGAGCCAGTCCAAACCCTCATAAAGCCCCTCACCAGATGTAGCACAGGTGCTCTGGATGTACCTGGAGAGATCAAAGACATATAATCAGCACCAATTTAAAATATAAAGACAAAATGCTAACACAAATGACAAGAAAACAACATATATCTGAAAATTTACCAGTGACGCTGTCGGAGGGAGTGGAGGCCAAGCTTATCGGTAATCTCAGCAGCATTCATCGCATTTGGAAGATCCTGTTTGTTAGCAAATACAAGCAGCACTGCCTCGCGCAGTTCATCCTGTAACCAGTTTAAGCATTAACCTTCAGATAACCATAAATAACTGAAACAGAAGAATAGATTACAAACCATGACATTCAGCCCTATGGATGCATTTTTATTAGCATACAATTTTAGTTTCATTAGAATAGAAATGCTTAAGCTAGCGCCAGGTCCAAGGCCAATGGCACATAGAGGTTAAGCATAATTCACGAGCATAGCACAAAGTTACACCGCACAAATAGCATAGTAACAAAAGATACGTGACGATTTAGCATTGATTATATTATATCTTAAAAAATTGTGCCCTAAATTTACTGACAATGTACTGACACATGAAAGAAGCTGATATTTGCTTTCTTTTCACTTAAAAAGAGACATAAGGCACACACTTCATATCGTTCTTACATATTACCATAAATAATCTTACACAGATTAAAAAATAAATGGTTTCCATCATCTATTAAAAATATCCCTTCACCCTCCAACAATTTGTAATATCTAACGCATTACTCCCATCATCACTAAATCTGCCACAGTTGAGAGCTCACTAGTGAGTGTGGACCATTTAATACACCATTGAATATACTTCTACAAATTAGCATATATATATACTGCACCATGAGTACAATAACGATAATAATTCTCTCTTCTTCTTTTTAGAATTTTTTATGGATGTGCATATATAGTGATAATAATTGTTGCACCACATTTTCCATAGGTGCAACCACAGAATTAAGCCAGAAATAAGCTTTTGACTTCAGATAACATGCATAATTGATCCACCTAATATCTCATTCATTCTTATTCATTTTGAGCCAAGCAATCCCTAAACATTTCAATTACAGAAAATTTTGATCCAAAACCCTTTTATTCACTGACTAGGCTACAAGCCTACATCATAAAAATGTCCACAAACCTTATACCATTCACAGATTCACAAGACTTTAACTAGAATAAAAACTTCTTTGATAACTGTTATGTAACTTTCTTTTTGGGTTGTGAGCCTTCATGCCTTGTTTATATAACCCGGTATTAATTATAGGAAATAAATGCTACTTACTGATAATGGTTTAGGGCAGAAATTTCAGAACATAGAAATAAACAATGGTAGCAAACAATTTAAAGGTCCAAAATCCCCAAATGGAAACTAATATACCTCATTCAACATCCTATGCAATTCATCCCTTGCCTCAACAACTCGGTCTCTGTCATTGCTGTCTACCACAAATATGAGACCCTGTGTGTTTTGGAAGTAGTGCCTCCATAGTGGACGAATCTGAATGTGAAATAATGATCATTATATAGCCAGTCTATTGATAAAAAATGTCAAAAAACCTCTATACCTTGACAAAAGAAATTATCAAAAACCCTCTATAAATATAATTTTTAGATGGAAAATGGAGAAAATGGAGGCAACAAACTTTATATTCATTTCCAAACAGGGACTGAAACAAAAACCAAAAGTTCATACCTTGTCCTGACCCCCAACATCCCACACGGTGAAACTGATGTTTTTGTATTCAACAGTCTCCACATTAAAACCTGTATATGAAAATCATTCACTAGTTGCAATGAAGCCCTATATATACACACACACACAAATAAATTCACATACACGCACATATGAATATATAACAAATTATTTAGTTTTTCGATAATGGAAAAAGTAAAACTTTTCTATCCAATCCAATGCTCTAATTTCAGACAAACCTCAATATTCCAATCTTGAAATTGATGCTAAAGACCTAGTGTTGAACTAAGGCATTATTGTTCCCCAAGAAGATGCTACCAACAGACAGAAACTGTGATTTCCCCTAGAAGGTAATCTTCAAAATCTAGCCAAGGCAAAGGGAAAGCTAGTAAAATAAGTAAACTATAACATCCTTGGCAATCCCATTGAATAATGTTTCCAAGCCAAAGAGGCCTTAAAGGATCCTAAAATTATAACTAATTAAATAAAAAACCTACAACTAATTATATGGTCAGATCCATGATAAATAATTTGATGGTTTATGGCAACTGTATTTTCAGTGACAATTCATGTATCATAACCCTTCGAGAATCGAGACAAGTAGAAATAATCATGCATAGCTCCAATAAACTGAATTCCTGTAAAAGCACTCACCAATAGTAGGAATTGTGGTCACGATCTCACCAAGCTTGAGCTTGTACAAAATGGTGGTCTTACCAGCAGCATCAAGACCCACCATCAGAATTCGCATCTCCTTCTTGGCAAAAAGCCGGCTGAAAAGCTTTGTGAATGTCAGTCCCATCTTCCTCTAGCTGAGGATCCCTACATATTGGAAACAAGGCATGTATCAAAACCTAATCCAGATTATTTGAATAACAACCAATTTCACCGTTTCTAGAGAAGAGTATTATCCATTCAACCTCAGTCAAATTAATCTACCACAACCTTAAAATGAGCCTTCGCAAAAAACTATAATGCCCATATCACCAGATCAAATAGATCTGGGGTAAACGCAAAAAAAAAAAAAAAAATCAAACAAAATATCACATGCTGATCTCGTTAACATAAACAGGAATCCTCTAGGCTCCATTGAGAATTTGTCGTACATTTAACAAACATTTCACACGAAATTCAACACATCGAGGAGAAAATACAATAGATCTGAACTAAACCGTTGCGTGAGTATCGGATAAACAACAACCCCAGAATGCAAATCAAAGAACCGCCTCAACAATATAAAACCCTAAAACGAACCATCGCGTCACTATAAAACATGGAATTTCGAAGTAATCAAAGTGAACTTCTTGTAACAACCAAAATTACAATATCATGCAAATCAAGAACACGATCCAACCTAAATTAATCTCTATGAACCGCGAAATCTAAAAAAGCATACAATTCTAATGACGCATTGAATTATACATCTAGGAATTTTTTTTTTTAAAAGAAACTACAGAGATTTGTAATTCTAGTTTTTTACCTTTGTAGACTGTCGCAGAGGGATCTGTGAGAGAAAACGCTGAATAACAAAGGAGAAAAAGAGAGGCAAAAGAGGCAAAGACAGAAAAATTAAGCTTGACACCAACGCGAAATTTGGTGTGAGAAACAGAAAGTGGAGATACTTATAAAGGGCGCAGCAGGATCAGGAGCAGCAGATTGCATGTTGTATTTTGGCTCCAATTTACGAAAATGCCTTTCATTTGGGTATAAATAATTTGAATTTGGTTGCTACTTACGCTATCATAACCAACCAATGACTGCCACGTCACTTCAATTAATAAATCGGGTAGATCTTGGCCGATTATTTTCCTGATTTGGATGGAATAACAAAAATGCCCCTGTGCTGTTGTGTAAGTAAAAATTTCTCTGCAAGTTGATAAACCGCAAGATTCATGGTTTTATACACCTTCATAAAAAAATTAATGAAAATAAAATGAATTAATATGTTTTATCTTTTTTTTTATCATTTTTACACATTTTCTTCATCACAAACAATGACAAAATCAAAATTCTCTTCTTACGATTTTTCTCTATTTCGTTTATTTCCAATTAGTTTTCTTTTCTCACATTTCCCTCATTGATGATAGCCTAACTAATTTATCCCAATTGCTCATACTAAGTTGCCATTCTAATTGATTAAAATAGAAGCATATAAACAAGAAGATTTAAACCACCGATCACATCTTCTCTCAGGAAGCTATGTTTCGAATTTGATTTCGATTGCCATCATTACAATTAAAAAAATAAATAAAGAAAAGAGAATTTATATTTCATTAAAAAGAAAACGCAGAAAGGAGAATCGTACAATGCACATAAATTTTCATCTGTGCAAGGGTGCAAAACACACATCATTCCAAAGCAAAATAAGGCTGATTCTGTATTCGTATACTACACATAGAGACCAGTCTCTTGGCCAAACGGTCACAGGCTCTTCATAAAAGAGACTCGGTTTACATTGAAAAATGCAGCCCCCAGAAAATAAATATTTACATACACATACAGCTATTCACAAATTCGGTATTCCCAATAGACTGGATTTAGACCGTCTTTCATCCTTGAGCTGGCTGCGTCTGAAAAAGAGAAGATGGAAAGAAAATCTGGCATTAAAACAAAGTGATCTTTAAGATATTCATGTATTCTCTGTCTAAAATGCAAGAAACATCAAAACAATGTAAGGCATCTTAGTCTTTGCCCCAACACAGCAGGAATTCTCAACCTCTTATAATAAGCAGTCTCAATAAAACTTTGACTGACCTCGGTTCATATATTATCTATCCCCTGATTACCCTCTTTCCCCCACAAACCTATCGTAAGACCATCAGGTCATTTGGTCACAAATATTACAATTCAGAGTACAGAATGCGAAAAAAAGGTATGAACAAGGCCCTGTCACTACACGGCAACATTTATCAATAAATTTTTGGGAGGTATGAATAAATAACTTAAGAACTTCTAGAGGATTAGGACATAACATCCAACTGCTACCTTAAATTACATACAGGGCCAATAAAATGGTACAGATCTGGTATTATAACCAAATTGAGAGGACTAACACACCTACACATTTGGAAGTTAAGGATAGTCCTATTTGGACCTCTTACCATGCTTCACCCCATAGGCCAATACACATCCCTCAATGGCGCAGGCTGACACTTTCCTTTTGGAAGGGAGGGAGGGAGGGAGAGTTTGAAACACGCTTTTACGAAAGGATTGCATTTGAAACTGCGACTTCTGTATGAGAAACAAATTTAACTCGTGTTTGTTTTACAATTTATTCTGCGAAAAGAAATGAATGATAGAGAACCCGCAACATTTAGCATGTGTATTTTGTGTGGAAAAGGAGGTGTCAAGAGCATCATTCAGAAGATGAATATCCATTCAGGTCCGTCTCAGCATGTTTATCTAACAAGACATAAATTCGGCCACCATGCTATGTATCTTTGGTGAAAGCATCGGAAAACTGCTTCAAAATTCAGTAAACATGGAGATCAAGAGAAACACCTTACCGTAATTCTCCATTAGTTGTTGAGAAGATGATAGTTATGCAACCCAAAAATTCTATACATGTCTTTATGTACCTAAACCAGCCAAATCAAACCAGCCAATTTCAAACACTGCCCTGAGGAAGTGACAAGCAATTCAACTCATAACTACTCACTCAGACCTGATTTTAGTGCTCAGAAATATTAATAAACCAAGACCTAATTCATAATCCTAAAAAAAGATCATAATCTTGACCAGGGGGAAAGAGAGAAAGAAGAAAACTTCACTTGCCTATTTGCAAAGACAAGGGTAGCCCTCGATTTATTCTGAGATCACCGCCAGTATTGAGCCCACCTATGAATCGTCTCAACCATTTGAGGGAACAATGCACTGACACTCTCATTAATAAGATCCTGAAAAAAGTGGATGCAGGCCTCGTCGTCCAAGTCCAATCGAAACTTCTCTTGAAGCTGTAAGCAGCAACAGACTCTTGATCATCACAAGAACATGTTCTCGCAGAATCACCATATTACAAACATAAAAGAACTCACCTTAAGAATGCCTTTTTCAGGATCAGAAGCTATGTCAGGAATGTTGGAACCCGCCATTAGATAGAACAAATTTAAAATAAGGTTACTAGACTTCCGAAGGATGTTGTACGCTTCACAGCAATAGGATTTGAACCTTGTATAGTATTGGCTGCACAACAAACAAAAAAAGTAGTCAAACAGTTGCCTTTTTGTATTTTCATGATGCACCACCACAAGACAAAGGCTAGCAAGTTGTGTCAGATTAAACAAAAGCACAAAATTGTTAAACAGTATAAAGGAATACTACCTTTCTGCTCCACCCATAGCTTCAACCATTTCCTTGCAAAGCTTCATTGGTGGAGGAAATGGCTTAGGGTCGCGGCCAAGAATAAAGCCGAAATCAACATGGAAAAGGCGTCCATCTTCCGTAAGGAGAAGGTTGTCCAGGTGTCTGCTCACCAAAAAGATTAACAGTTAGAGATACATGTTTCAGTTGGCAAATTCAATATCCCTGGGAAGAAGAATAATCAACATGCATGAGAATTGAAAGTGCACAATAAGAGCTTCAATGCATGGTGTTCCATAAAGCAGAAATTGATAGCAAAAACATAATCGATAAAATGGTACTCTGGCTGCACATGGATGAGAGCTTCAGATGTTTCATACAACACCGAAAGTACAGCAATAAAAAAAGTGACAAAGATTCCAACACAGATAATTTTAGGTACTAAATTGATGAATCGCCATTCATATTTTTACCCCCTTAGCTTCTCTTTTGCTTTCTTTCTTTTTTTCGTTTTTTCTTTTTTTTTGTGGAAAGGGGTGTATGGTGTCGCAGGTGAAGTGTTTTGATTCTTTAGGCAAAACCTTAAAATTTCTTTAGAGTATAATACAATACTGTCAGATAATTTCAATTTTTGCGGAGATGTCAAAGCAGGTAAGCTACTTCTAAGTAATGGTGCTTAATACACATTTTCGACCAAGAGATGATTTTGATTTTAAAATTTTCTATCAAGGATTACGAAGATTTAATTGAACTCTTGTTGGAAACAGTCGAGACAATTTCACGTCCTGGTTACACATGCATAACTCAAGAACTATTGCTACAGGCCAGCATAACATAGAGAAAAGACCATGCAACACTAGGCAGGCCGCAGGTGAATATCTTAAAATCTAAACACACATAATCACATAAGTACATGACTAAGTGATCACCTGTCTCCAATGCCCAGTATGTATGTGATAACAGAGTAGCCAGCACAGCTTTTTATAAATGTCTCAAGACAGGTGGCAGTAATCCCAAACGGTCCATGCTCATCAGGATGAAACTTCTGCAGGTAACTTATTATGCTACGATGCTCTGAAAGAATCTGGATATGGAAAGAAACACATCTTAATTACGTTTTGCAAAACTGAACAGTTACAGACAACATAAACTCTCCTGCATATTACATGACAACAATTCTGAAAACCAAATTAACATCTGAAGAAATGGACACCAAATGCCAAAGGTAAATGATTAAGGATCCCTTTGGTTAACAGAAAATGCGAGAAAAGCATGAAAATACCAAATAATGAGTACTTCTCTAAAGAATCTTCAGATAAATTTGGGAGGAAAGTTTCCTTTTCCTTTCCTTGTATTTCCTGAAAACCAAACTAAGGGTAATGGTGTTCAACAATGTTCGGAAAAAATTTCACTTCCTACCATTAAAAGGCCAAGGCAATACACCTAACAGGCCCCCAAGGTGGTATTTGAAAGGCTCATAATATAACATCTTTATTAATATGTCAATGATTAAAAGAACATACATTCACGTGCACAAAAACACATCCAGAAAAATGTACAGGAAGAGGCAATTATCAGGATAAAAATGATGCATTGCAGCTAAAATATTTACGGGAATGAAGCAATTGACAACCATATATACAATGACTGCACTTCTCATATCAAAGAAGCATCTTCCAGCAGATAAACTACCTGTGCCAAAGAACGAGACGGTATAAATTCCAACATGCCCTCATCTTGTCCTGTTGCTAGCACCTTATACGGAGTTAAGTGCAGATCAAGATTTTCCAACTTAAGCAATCTATCCATGAGAGATACCATTTGAACAACCTACAGGAATTACAAATCAAAGCATTAAAAATGCCAAGGATTCCCCCATCTCTCCCAACCCATGAAGAAGATATCGTTGATGCAACAACAATTCAGACATTTACCAATTGGTCCTGCCGAATATCATCACCCTTCTTGAATATAATCTTGCAACTCCCACCATTTGCCGCTCGGAAAGTCAGGCGCAAAGGATGCAGTGCACTTTTGAATATTGACGACTCTGATGGCACAATCCCAGTGATGAGAACACCAGGAGCCAGTGGTGATCGTATTGGCTGAAAAGATAACAGACCAAGACAGTATCTGAAAACAATCAGTAAATTTTAGCAGCCATCTAGAATTGAGCAGACACTATAACAGATTGTCAAACAAGCCTCAGAAGATCATAAAGCTATCACCAAGGAGCTTCATATCAAAGAAATACCTCCTCAAAATAGGTAAGTTCACTAAGAAGACCAGAGAGTAGCTGTCTAAGCTTTTCTATTTTCTTCTGGGTATTGCCTCGTACATTTCTCACATCTCTCATTATAGAACACAGTTGAGCAGTCAATTCAGTCTGACGCACCAAACTCTGCCATAACTTAAATCCATCTTCTTCTCCATTCACTCCAGGTGTTAACTGCCACAAAACAAATGTCGTTACTAAATTGAGTAAACAACTTCAGAAAGCAATATTTCCACAGCTCAATTTTCTTTCTCCAAAGAGAATATACAGCGATCACCAAAAATCATATTCTGAAGCTGCAAAAAGATCCACAGACACAGCTACCTCCTTTTCTTCTCATTAAGCTTCAGAATTAGAACACCAACCTTATATTCACTTACTAAATCAAGGAATCTGCAAGTATACCTTACCATTCAAATAGCCTCCAGTTTTACCCAGAGAAGTAATGCATATCTTCTTAACTTGAAGCTGAGGGGGAAATTTCACACTTTTTAAGTTTTGAAGTTCAAAAAACTTTCAATGGCCATAGCTCTTCTTGTAAGTTATAGTTTATCAATGAAACACAGATAATAGACCATCATAGTTAGGGGTGGCAATTCGGGTTGACGGGTCATGTTCGTGTCGTGTCGAAATTGGGTATAACACTAAATGGGTCGACATGAACACGACACGATTATTAATCGTGTCAAGAAAACCCAACACTAACACGACCTGTTTATTAAACGGGTAACACGACACGACACACTTAACCCGTTTAATAAACGAGTCGTGTTAGACACGATAACCCGACACGACACGACTAACATGTTAGACACGACAACCCGACACGATTAACCAGATACGACCTGCTTATTACATAAACAAATATAAATTATATTACATAACCATCCATCTAATCAATCATAATCCAAATTCTAACATATTCATGATCCAAATACACATAAAAAGTCTAATTAATAACATAAACATTATCTTATCAACTATCATCTATATTGGGAGAGATGAGAGAGTCTGTAGACTCTGTAATGCGTCACTATTGTCTGTGAATGAGTGCTTTATGTTTGTGATGTAGTGAAAATGGGAATTAGGGTTTATTTTATACACACACTATGAATTTTTTTTTAATGTAATAAACAAATTTTTTAAATGGGTCATAAACAGATCATGGGTCATAATCGTGTCAACACGACTCATCAGACCCGTGAATTTAATCGTGTCATTTCGGATTGGTGGGTCAACCTACGACATGACACGATTTTTCCGTGTCATAATCGTGTCGACACGATTACTACAGAAACCCGATTATACTCAACATTAACACACTTTATTTCGTGTCATGTCAGGTTCACGTGTTGTGTCCAAAATTGCCACTCCTAATCATAGTACAGATGATATATACATATGTGACATCAACAATTTCTTTAATAAAAAACAAAAAAAGTTGATGAGGTAATATAAAATTAAAAATTCACACCTTCATCATATTCTCTTCCAGGATCTCGTAGGTACAATAAAACCGCTTGGCATACGCAGGGTCATGAAGTTCCACAGTAACATACCAGCGAAGAAAACTAGCCAATTCGATATTGCGTAACGCTGTTAAAGTTCAAGAACAGTATCAGATGTCACCAATTAACTGCATGATACTGTAAAATATAGCAATGCAGTGCAATTGCACAAGTACGTGCATGAACACAAATTTTTATCCATGAGGAGAGACAATACATACAGCGGTGCACAAGGAATTGAGAAAGGCGAGATCTATCAGAGCGCTCAAAACGAAGAGCCTGAACCAGTTGAAGTAAGTAACACTGAAGCTCCTCATCATCAGCTCTTTCAAGGACACTGACTGCATATGCACGTACCTGTTAAGAGGGATCACAATGAGGCCTTATTCAGCCAGAATCAGATTTGTATATTACCTACAATTCTAGTTATATTACCAATCAAATGCTAAAGGATAATTGCAATAGACACTTTCAAGTTTCAAAAAAAGAATAGCACTCACAACCTCTCCCGTCTAAGAAATTATATGCCCATGGGGCCTTACCCAACATACTAATAACAATTTCAAATTCAATTCACTCGTACTTCTTTGAAGCTATTATTCTGATAATTTAAAATGTTTTAAATGTGAACCAATTTTATTGGGAAAAAAATGTGAACCATTTCTTTCAACCAATAGCAAGATGAAAACTATCACTCTTTGCGAATAAAATGGGTGAGTAAATGTGCGCTAATTTCCAAAGAGGGTGAGATTTAATGGGATATCACCTGCTGGTCGTGACTTCTAAGAAGAAGAAATCTTGAGAAGTCCATAAAATGGGGCCAATTTTTATAAATTACAAAGCATATCTTGCAGACCACATCCAGGTATTGTGAAAAGTCTTACTTTTTGGTTTTCAGGTGCTACTAAGGAGCTTATTGATATTTTAGAGTTTAGGAACTAGTTTGCCCTTTTTATCTTTACTTTCGTTTCTGCTCTTTCAATGCTCTCTTGTATAGTTCCCATGTGCTAAGCTTGCACTCTCATTTTTGGAATCTTTTAATACATTATTCCTCATCGAAACATGTCATTCCAATTGCTCTATGTCTTTAGCTTTGCCTTCTATCCCTACTCTCCCACAACTATTAGTGAACTAGTCTAATATAACGTCTCAACTACTACATTCAGGATGGAACAGAATCAAAATTTTCAAGCCTCTCCAAGTCGAATATATGAAGAACTTTCTTCTCTTTACATAGTCATTATTATGGGGATCAAGAGTAGATAAATTGAGTCCAACAAGGTTATAAAAACCATGATTGCAGATAATACCTACCAGGCTACTTGAAAAATCTTGCCAAAAATTGGAACAACAAACTAGACCTACGGTTTCAATATAGAAGTAGATATTGCTTAAAAATAACAGCTATCTCTTATCTTAGGCATGCATACCTCTTCACTTTCAAATACAGGGGATAGAAGCTCCAATGCATCACAGACATCTATCATTTCCCACTTACCCATCAGCTCTATTGCCTGCTTTGCCTCCTGCAGGTACACCGTCATAACAATATTCAGAAACAATGATAAACTGCAAGAAGCCAGTCAATTCGCCCACAAATATATAGACTAAAGAGCAATGCTCCAATTATTTTCCCATAGATTAATGCTTACAAGAATAAAGAAATACGAGTGGAAAGAAAATGCTGACCTGAACATCACTCCATTCAACACTTCGGAGAAACTTTGTAAGAGCCCTCTTCTCAGACATCAGTGAGAATCTAAACTTCCATAAGAGCTGCCTCTCATCTCCACTCAATGTCCTTGTAGGTGGATATTTTAAAATTCTTTGTATTGACCTTACAACAAAAGAAAGGGTTAAATCATATATCTCCTCCTCATGGGATTAGGGTTTTCAATTTACAATGTGTACTCCATCACAATCAATCTTATGGAAGTTACAATTTCATTAAAGAATATACAATACAACCATAATAAGAGATCAATTCAGAAAAGAAATGACATGGGATCAATCAATCATACGAAAGTAACAATTAATAGATAGAAAGAGTTATCAGTCGTTCACTGTTAAACGGTGCCACTTCCGGCCATAATATGGCACAAGCACATATGAGAACCCTGCTAGAGCTTGGGTTAGTTTCAGCAAATGACGCAGCAGCAAGAAGGAAAAAGAATTTTTTTTTGGGTTGTGGGGGGGGGGGGGGGGGGGCTGCAGTTGAATCTTGTCAACAGGAATTCAAACTTACTTTCGTTCATCACGGCTAGGCTTAAGATCCCTGTCAATGATTCCACGGGTTAAACTCCTTGCCAGCTTTAGTTGCTTGTGCTCAGAGGGATTTATCTTTCCCAATTCTGGGTCCCACACAATAACAAGTTCATTTGTTGAAGCTATTGGTGATGCTATAAAGAAATTTGTTCCTGATTCCTGCAAGTCAAAAACAAAAGTTTCCACCACGTAAAGTATTTTGATCATTATAATAAAATTAAATTCAGTTCACTCTAAGACGAGCATGATTCCTATAATAGACATGTAAAAGTCTCCAATAAGCCCAAGACCAATGAAACTAAAGGAAAGAAAGGAGGGGGGGGGGGGGGGAGCATAGATTGGCTTTTGAGCTAGTACAAGATCAATTGCAGTCTCCCAAGAAGCCTTAAGGGAATCAAGTTACAAGGATTATCAAATGCAGAAGGTCATCCTTCAACAGAGAGTAATTCTGACTGAGTACACAATTGGGTATTGGCTCAAATTTGGAGCATCTAGTACTTTATAACATGATTAGCTACCAAAATAGTCATACAAGAAAACAAATTTTTTTTTTGAAAAATAAAGCAATATATATATATATATATCAAGGGCACCAATGGGTCCCACCCAATTACCAAGAAAACAAAATCAATGAAAAGAAATCTTCAGATTCAATATACAACAGTCATATTCGAAGGCAAGGCTAAATAAGGCCACTGACACAGCAACCCCCAAAATGTAAGTCGCTGTATCAACATAAAAGTGGTTAACAGTAACAAAGAAAACATCTCTCATGGAGAAGAAAATTATGATAGATTACAGAAAAGGTTTTTCTCATTACATGGCATCCATCAGCTCAATTGTCATGGCCATGTCTAATGTAAAATATTACTCTTATTACTAAAAAGTAGAAAAGAAAATGTGAACAAAGAAAATAACATAAAACTTCCATTGTTAATAAATAACATATATATATATATATATGATGGAAACTACCTGAAAAACAACTCGATGTTCGAAACTACAGAAATCAACAACCAAGTACAAATAGGAACTTCCATTTCTACAGCTTTCACGTTCCTTGATTCTCTCCATAGCCTTGAATGTGAGACGGTCCAGCCAATCAACACTTTGAATCTGTCCCCTTTCATACTTGTTCACAAGCTTTTCCAAACGTTCCAACTCCCCGCGCTCATGCCTGGGGACCTACAATATGATAGATTAAGGGTACAGATTAGAAAATGTAACCATCAAAGAAATTACCATGGCTGAAACCTTAATATTTCATATCTATAATCTATATTACTAAATGAAGTAATAATTGGGAACCTTTCCAGGAGTGGTAGTAGGACATGATCCATCTGCTTCTTTTCCAGACCAAAGCCTAAGCTTTTGCTTCCCTGTTTTGAGTTGCATTTTCTTGTTGAAGAGAAGAATGGTAGCCCCACCAATCAATCCCTCCTCTTTTCCACATGAAACATCCCAAACCTAAATTTCAAGTGACAATAGATAAAATATCAAAACCTAGGGATGTCAAAAGAAACGTGTCCCATCAAATAATATTATAAACAAGCTCAGTAACATAAAGTCCCAATTATTTACACCCCAATGGAAATGTCTCCATTGCAAACGACAATATACTTCTCAATCATAAATCAACTAGGGTGAGAGGACAAAGCAAAACAACAGAACTTAGTGTATAAATCTAGTGTCATATCAACAAAAGACTATTTACATCTAGTTAGTAGTCAAGGAGACTATTTCTATGCTCTTAACTCTTATGTAACAGCTAAAACATATAGGAGACCATCCATTATAAGACAACTTCTAGGAGTAATTGTTGGTGTTTGTCCAAGGTTTAAACAAAGTTGGAAGAGGTTCAGCATTTGTCCTTGAAGCCTCAGCACACTAGGTGTGCGCCTCAGCACACACCAAGAAAATGGTCCAGCATCAGGTCAAGCCGCGGCCCAGCCTTGTCTAGGCCGCGGTGCATAGCAAGGAGGAGTGCAAGGAGGAGGGGCTAGCCGCGGCGCAGCCTCCCCTAGGCTGCGGCGCACAGAGTGGCAGCAAGTGTGCCCTGCTCCAGGCCGCAGCCTGAAGGCACACTGATGCACTTTGGTTCAGCCTTTGTTAAGTGCGTGGATGCATGTTCAAAACGCACAAGATCACTAAGGATTGATGAAGGGCTATGGATGATTAGTCCTCAAGATCTAAGGGTGGATATTGACCTTCAAGAATGGTTAAGAAGTTTGTGCACTTTATAAAAGGTCACTTAGCTTCAATCTCAACACATTGTGACATACAAGTGATCATCATACAAGAGAGTTAAAATGCTAGTGTGAGAGTGCAAAAACACAAAATACAGGAGAGGCACTAGAATAGATCTCAAAAGAAAGGCTGGTTGTAAAGAGAGAAGTAGTATAGATTGTGGGTAAAGTGCTTTTGTAATAGTTCTATCACTTTCTTTCTTCTCTTCTTGGTCCTTCAAGAACTTGGGTTTATTGGAGTGGAGTTGCTGTAACTTGTAAGAACTCATTGATTTAGTGCAGAGAGTTCAGAGGAACTCACGGGGACGTAGACTATTGCCGAACCTCGATAACAATTGTTGTATTCTTTCTTTCTTGCTTTGGTTGTTGTATTTGTTTGTACAAGTCATTCTAGACTTAGGTGTTTGGAAGATCACCACCTGGGCATTCTTGAGAGGTGGTTTCCCAACAGTAATGTTATAGGCATACAAAGATCGATAAACAACTTGGCTTCATCTGAAGGAATACTTCCACATACAGACAGACAACAAGCAAAGAAATTCTAGGTTGTTTTCAACTCATCACCAATAATCCCAATAAAACATGAACATCTTAATAGAGATAACATTTGGTTTGAAGACGAAGATACTAGTTAGGATGCCATATGCACTGGAATCCAGAAGGTGGTATGAGGATAAAGCCTAAAGATCATCATAGAGCCAGGAGTTATTAAGTAACTTTTCTACATCACAACCAAAATCTACTACAAATTGTTGACATATGTTCCTCTAACCTCGCATGAGGTTTTAAAGATAAACTTAGTATAAATGCCACATCTTCAGGTGTGAATGATGGTACAGTTGCACTGAGATGTGTATTTCAGAGTTTTAATCAGGAAGATTACTGTATTGATGGTACCGCAACTGCTGAAAAATGCCATAATCATTGTCGCCTGATGCGCTTTCCAGATACAGCTCTTTAACTATCAGAAATATCGTAAAATCCATTCATGCTAGAGAGGTACATTATTGGTAAAGGATGACATTATGATAAGAAGTTTTTTCACATTTCAGGATTATTTGGGATATTTCCAGTACAACTCAAGAACTGTCTTACAACAGCAGTATTTGAACTATTATAGTTAGAGGTCAAGGATAAGAATTATCTCGGGTTCTAAAATGCAGTTGTTCTCCAGTCACAGCACACCCATGCATGCATCCATCCCCACAAGCACATATATAGCAAAATGATGGCTTGAAGTTACCCATAAAACGAGGATATGAACTAGAATTGCTCACTTACTGTCAAAGCAAGTTGTGAGTGCACCGTTAAGTCTCGATATTTGGTGCTCAACGTGATGAGTTCATTCCAGCAATATGATGGTCCTGTAGATTCCAACCTGGCACCGAAAGAAAATATCAATATATAGAAGATAGTGCGTCACAAATCCCACAAAGTTAGTATAATAAAACTTGAATTTGGATATACTTTGATAATTAAACATGAGTTTAAATATCAAGGAAACATAAGAAAAGAAATAATATCAGTATCAGAAGTCCTTAAGGAAGCAACTTTTTAACTTATGTCCAGATGGCCTGAGCAGAACCAATAGAAAAATCTAAGTCTCATACTAATATCTACAAAGAAAAAACTAACTGCTAACTTCGTCATTTCCAAGCAATGACAGCCAAAATGCATACAAAGAGGACTTGTAACACATGTGAGTGCATGTTTTGTTTGCCTCATAAGGGCTAAAATTGACCAGACAACACAAACTTTTTTTCTTTTTCCCTTTCTTTTTATGAGTTTTTGATATATAGAAGTTATTAAAATAGCAAAGAATGCAACTATAGCACAAGTGTGCAAAAGAAACTTCTTTCCAGTACTTTTAACACAAACAAACATTTTGACTAAGGAACCACCTTGTTCTTGTGGGAAGGCCAAAAGGTGCGCCATCAATGTACAATGCACACTCGACATATAGCTCCGCTCTTTTCTCATCTGTAGTGGAATCAATTCCTGTAGGCAAATGGAAAG
The DNA here is from genome assembly GCA_023935145.1 of Bretschneidera sinensis. Taxonomy (NCBI): domain Eukaryota; kingdom Viridiplantae; phylum Streptophyta; class Magnoliopsida; order Brassicales; family Akaniaceae; genus Bretschneidera; species Bretschneidera sinensis. The sequence continues at coordinate 102,774,505 of CM043701.1, read as the reverse complement.
AACAAAATTTTGAACAAAAGGCAGGTTCATTGCAGCATGATGCCAATTTCTAAAATATATTCAGAAAATTTGGAAAATTTGGAATCTAGATGACAGTCAGTCTAACTGAGGCCAAATTTAGATTTAAAAAAAAAGAATATATATATATATATATATATATTGTTCAGCAACACTAATAGAGAACATTGGTAATTTTCAAAAATTAATATTGGAAGTTTTAATGAAAATGCAGAGAATTTAGAAGTATTAGCACCAAACACTTCTCATACATTGTCAAATAAAATCAGTCCTTAAAGGTCCCTATTATTTCCTCAATCTTAACAAATTTTCACTTCAAAATTTAAGATATATGGCTTAGAATAAAATTCTGTCAACATTGAGGCGACCTATTTGATATTTAATGATATTCTTCCTCCAAACAGAAAAGGTCTATCTGAACTTTCTCCATCTCGCGTCTCCTATAGCTCTAAAATCCAACAAAACCGAACTCTAATACCTCAGAGGCACACAATTCAAAGCAAAGAAAAGAAAAATTCCAAGTCTTTACTAATTCAGTTTCAAAAAACTGGAAAATTCAACTCATTTAAGCCGAAAATTCAACTACACTCGAGGTAATTTCCCTTCCCTTTTCTCGGCAACCAAACGATTAAAATCACATACAGAAAGAGGTTGGACAAATACGTTTACCTGCATCAGAAGATTTCTTATAAGGCAAAGTCCCTTCCAATCTCTCCACGCGAAAGGTGACCGGTAGATTGATATCGCATGACAAGAAGAATCGAAACTCGTTGGTACTCATGCTTTGTAAGGCTTAGAAGCTTCGAATTTTCATCGTTGTTAGGGTTTTCAAATGATTTAAGGCGTGGAAATTGCTCAATAGCAGAGGTGATTCAGCTGAGATCGAAATTTTTTAATAAAAATGAAAAAAAAATGATTTTTTTATTTATTTAGAAAGAACAAGGAGGATGAAGTTCCACTTGCAAAATACATTTTTTTTTAAGGAAAAACACGCCATCATTTAAAAAATTAAAAACAAATATTTAATCATGCATTTTAAAATAAAAAGTAAATAACAATTGATTTTAAAGTTTTAATTTAAACCATTAAATCCTTAATATTACATAACAATTGAGTCGCTTGTGAAAAAGGTTAACGAGACACATGGCATTGGCACGTGTCCCACAATAGCTTAAAAATAGATCGAAATATTTATTTTTTTCCTCAATCTCCAAATTTGCTTAGGGTAAAATGAATCATACTAGAAGAGATTGTTACACTCTTAGAGTCAGGATTGATTAGAGAGGATGGTTATCGAGCATAGTAGATGCAGGGAGTTGTGTTGCGAAAAGGAAAGTAACAATGCAGGAGTTCACAGGAGTGCGAGGGAGGGTAAACCATCTTGCACAAACTGGTCGAGGGCTAGAACCGCTTCTCTGATGAGCTCAAGGTAAGGCAAAACTAGTCAGTATTAAAAAAATAATATCAACAGATTGAAGGTTGACCCGTAGAGTCGGGGCGCCGCATTTCTTTAGTTTTTCTGCTCGTTTTTTAAGCTCGTGTGAGACACGTGATATATGTTTTGTTACTTTTTTTTTATTGTATCATGATTTAAAAACTCAATTATTCTATATTTAATAATTTAAAATTTCGATTGTTTAAATTAAAACGTTAAAAATTCAATTATTATTAAGTTTAAACCTTAAAAATCAAAATTGATATTTTCCCTAAAATAAAATATGGAAGCTTAAGGGAAAAACTTAAAGCGATTGGAAGAGTGAAGGGAACTACGAAGAGTTTATATAGGAGTGCCACGTTTGCACATGGAGAAATTGGGCCCACAATCTAATGGGATAAGTCAAAAAATAAGATGGGCAGACTACCCACAATAGAATTTCCTTGTAATTAGTAATAGATTTGTTTTTGGATTAATTTAAAGATTTTAACTATTGCTATTTTTCTTAAATCAGCCATGTGTTTAGAGATTGTATTGTTTGGTCTATCTGTAATTCCAATTGTAAGAGTTGAAAGCTATTTTTTAATAATTTTTTAGAAAACAATTGGAATTAAAACTATTTAATATTTGATAAAAATTATGTTTAAATTAAAATTTCATGTTTACTCAAGAGGATTATATTAATTTTTTTTGTAAGAAATATGCCATCTTATTTTTCAATTAAAATTTATTTTATTTATTCAATAGAGCAAAGTATTTAAAAATAAAAATATTTTTTTCAATTATAAGCTAAAATTTAAATTTAAATTTCATTTATTAAATTTAAAATACTTTGTTGTATTATGTATTAAATAAAATAAAATTTTATGCATGCATAAGAAAAACATGTTAATCAATTATCACAGAAAGTTAATATATAGGTTTACCTTGGAAACCACAGTTTTATTTGTTACAAAAAATTCCACAAGATTTTTCAAGAAAATCACTAAAACGCAAGAGATAAGTGTAATTAGGAAAATGATCATCTGTATATGTGCAGAAGATTTGAAGTCTTTCCCATTAACCTCTCAGGCAAACCAGTTTGTTTATTAAAAAAGTCCGGATTTTATAGAATCGGTTTGATGAAAGTTATCACAAGATCGAGAAAGTTCATTGATAATCATAAGGAAATTGAATATTAATTGTATTAAAAATTTAAATATCAAAGTTATTATTTAATTTTTTTATGATTATTAATTAATTTTTTCGATTTCATGATAACTCTTATGAATCTAATTCTGAGAAAATAGAAAGAAATACTCTTCTTTGGTATCAAGTAGCATCCCCCATGAAATGGCATTGCATGTAACTCCTTCCTCACTCCAAAGGGAGAAAATCACTAAACTTCAATAATGTTAAGCAAAATTTGCAGCCACGTCAGAATTTTCATCAACTTGGTTTGGACGCCTTACACCTAAAGAAGATGGCAATCAACCTTACGTAATAATTACTCCTCAGACTGTCTGCATTTTACATGTTCGCTTCAACTTATTTGAAAATAATATGTACCGAGCAGTATTATTTACTCAACAATAAATTGATTAGTGTTTTTTTTACGAGAAGAGATATCGATTCTAAATTTTTTTTTTGAAAAACTTGTAAATAGTTCATTAAGTCAAGAAGCTACGGTCACACTAAATTGATTATTTGAGAAGTTACTCACACCAACAAACGTATAATCATGATCCTTAAATCCATCATTTATGCCATACCCAGATCTAAGGCCAGTTCCGATGCAATGCAAAGTGATTTTTTTTGTTGTTAGTAGCAATTCAAGTGTTCAACTTTTTCTTTTTCCTTTTTTTGTTTTTACAAAACTGAATAAAAAAAGGTAAAGAGAAAACTATCAATAGCAACCCACCTTAGAATTTACAAGACAGATTTAAAACTAAAGGGATACAAGTGTTGTTAAGATATAAACCAAGGGTATTCTTAAAATTTACTCTAATAGAAAATGTTAAGAGTACAATAGTAAACAAATCACTTTAAAATGTGATACAAATAACCAAGGGGATCTCTATGAAATCTACAGGTTAGTAACTCATTTACAACCAAAAGAAAAATTCCTAATCCTCAGAAGCAATCTTTTGCTTCTTCCATTTGTATGCTGCTTCTAGAATTTTGATATTAGTAGTTTGGGTTTCCTCGGGGAACATGTAGTTGATGCAGTCCTCGTACCTGTTAAGAGTCAAAATTCTTAGCATACACAACCAAGTATAACAAAAAAAATATGAAGTTACATGAAAATTAATCACACTAGCATTTGGGCAACATGCATTCATTGAAAACTCCTCTAGAACATGCAACCTTTCACAAGTGCTGTAAAGAAACATAATGCATTTTGATGACTTCGATCATTGCACTGAGTGTTTGGTCTGTAGATCCAGGGATCCCAAAATTTAGGGCTGTGGAACGTAAACCCACTATAACATTTGGCCTTACGAGCCCTAATTTTATGAAACAAAATGCAACGAAAACCACACTAGAACCATAGTACTGACCATTTGGCATGCAATCCAACCAATGGGCATATATTTGATGACATCACAACGAAAAACTAAATAAGTATATAGAGACGGTATATTAGTTACATACCCAGACAAACCATCTTCGCTTACTATATTCCTCCTCTTTTTGAGCTTCTTTGGTAACTTGGATTGGACTATGCTAACATCACCAAGTTCACCAAAACTAATCTCTAAGTTCAACCAGTCCTCCAATAGCATAGCCCGTTCTTCCTTCAATTCAGGTGCAGAATCCTTAAAGTATGTATTGGCTCTCTCAAGAACTTCTGATGAAAGAAAAATAAGAGGTAAGATTTTTCTTCTACCAGCAGGAAACCCATTGTAATCAAGTAACTTATAAGCAATGAAATATGATCAGCATAACTTACCTCTTGAATGCTTAATGCATTCCTTCTTTCGTCCACGAAGATATTCCTGGACCTCATCTTCTGGCAGGTCTGGAACTCCACCATCTTCTTCCATGGCAGATGCCTCAAATTTTGCATAACTTATCCATACCTTCAGGTGTTTTGTACGGTCTAGAAGTCTCTCATAGAGAGCCCTAGTCATTCCAAATTCCCCTTGTGATATCACAAAATCTAGGTATTCCTATTATCAAATAAACATGTGTATTAATAGCAATTCCAACAGTGCCATGCCCTTTAGCCAATTAACATAAAAAAAAAAATTATAAAAGGGAAAAGTAATGATCCCAAGACTTATAAGTTCACCAAAAAAACCTTTTAAAAAGGAGTAGATAATCACACCTAAGCTTCCAGTTCACTAAATTTTTGTATGGACCACAGCCCTCAACGAGACAAACATACACATGGCAGAAGATGGATGAGCATCAAACCCGAACTCTTTTAAACAAGACAGCATTCCAATTTCAATACCATGAAGTGAAGACATCTTAGATATAGAATAATAGATATAACCAAGTTTCATCCACTAAATCAGAAACTTCCAGTAGAAATCTGTTCATCATATACTGAAAAAACCTAGTAAAAGTGAACAGTGGAACAAGTCCCCATAGAACAACTAATGATAAATAGAGAAAATATAAGCACCGTGTCAATAACCCTTTCTTTTTTACTTAAAACAATCAAGAAACCATAAAACAGTACCCTACTAAAAGCATTAACAAAATCAAAATTAAGAGGCATAGATCAATACCTTCCACAATAACTCTGGCATGTCCAGAGCTGGCTGGGCTATATCAAGCTCAAAAATAGCTCTAGCTCGCTCAGTTTCACAAAGAGATCTCTCCAGTTCAGCAAATTTGCTCCAGGCATAGCAATTCTCTGGTGCCCACTCCAGATACTTCTCATAAAGTTTTCGGCAACGATCCATATTGCCAAGCTGAAGCTCGATCTCGATATACTTCTTGAATATATGTTGGTTAACAAGCATTATAGTAAGAAAAAACCATCCAAAAGTAATTAAAATTCATTGAACTTTTAGCATAAACCTGAATTTTACCTTATCTTTAGGAGCCTTCCCAATAGCAGTGCCCAAAATTTGCCGTGTACCCTTGAGATTTAACTGTCATATTTCAAATTGGGCAGCTAAAAGCTATGTTTTTGCAAATGAGAATTTCTCATGTGAAATCAGCTTAAGACACTCTCTGGAAAAATTCCAAGTAAATGAGAAACTCCTTGATAGCATCTTAACAATAATAATCTTTAAAACAAATTGCTTAATTTGTTATAAAATTTATTCACAACATAATAAGATAAATGTGTTTCACCTAACTCAACAAATTTTTTAAATAATATTAAAGTAATAAGCAATATAAATTATGGGTAAATCTAAATCAAAAAAAAAAATAATGAACATTTTGAAACTTCACTTTTTTCAAATGTCCAAACTCCAGAATGTGACATCATGCTGCCTCTTTCTTTTCTTTTTTTGATAGATAAAACATTGTATATCAAGGGCACCAAAGGGGTGCCACCCATTTACATAAAAACTATCTATAAGATAGTACTGTATATCATTGAGGTATAAAAGATCCTCTCCTAAACCAAAACCCAAAAGTATTTAACCACCCATCCTTGATGAATGTTATAGATCTTATCTCACCATCAAACACTCTCTTATTTCTTTTGTTCCAAATTCTCCAGAATGTAACTTTTGGTTTAAAAGGATTTTTTTTGTGAATGAGATGAACCTTTTAGAACTTATTGAATTTCTATCCAATAGAAATTCATTGTAAATGGGTTGCCCCCTCTTAGTGCGTTCTCTGTTTTAATATACTTTAACTTATAAAAAATTTAATATTAAAAGGCACCAAAAGAGTGCCACCGATGCACAAAAGAAACTATACACAAGATAGCGTTCTATGATTCCCATAAATTGATGCTCATTTAGAAAGAAATTTTCATCAAACCAAAAAGTAACAGTATTGAGCCACCACTTTCAAGATAAACAATCAATCTTTCTACATCCTCGAAGACTATCTTGTTCCTCTTTAGTCGAAACCATCCACAAGAAAAAGAATTGGATGAATGCCATGACTTTCTATTTTCTTTAGAAACTCAATTACCGCTCCAATCCTATACCTCTTCAATGAAAAGGGCACTAGCCCAAGAAAGCACCAAAACAAGAAAAGACATTTCCCAAAGTTTACTTGCTCACCATTAGTTATTAGTAGGGTAGAATAAAACGAAAAGGAGCATCAAAACTGTTGCAGAGGCCTTGGCCTCCCTTACTCCCCATGAAGCACAACCAGTTCAAGCAGGATGCATCCCAAATAATATCCTTTCATATTTCCACACACATGTTAAATCACGCCCATGTATTGTTTCACACAAGTTAATACTTCAAAATACCACACTGCCACCAGATATATAATTCATTAAAACCCAACATCAGCTATCAATCCTCATTCCTCACAAAATCTTAAAAAAAAAAAGAAAGAAATTAAAAGAAAAATAAACTATCACCCCTCATAGTGCACTTGCAAAATTGATAGTAAAGTATAACCTAATAACTGATATAGCCATATTCCTAGAAGTTCGAGTTAGCTCACTACCCTCATCCAACAAAACACTTAAAGGGAGTCTGGAACACTATATCCAATCTTCGGGACACTTGGGAGACAACATCATCCATTCTTTGTTTGTAAATAAATCCTCTAAATACCTTTTTACACTTCCTACTATATCATATTACAGACACACATTTTTGAGTTCTTTCACAGAGTTCATTCATAATCACAATACATAAGAATAAGGGAGCATATATACTCCATCAATGTCAATCAATGAAGCCAGCCAAAAGCACGCAGACATGCGTTTCAAAAAATGACCACGTGAGGGAAGACCTTACAAATCCTTTCAAAAAAATGCCCACATGATCTTTAGAGAACCCTATTAATGAGATTTAGAACAAGCAAGGATGACGTTGTTTGGCTATGGCTTAAACGCAACTTAAATTAACAAAACTTAAAGTTTATAGAGCCAAACCATTTGCTGATAAAACTAAGAAACAGTGGAGTTCCTAGAGAGTTATTTGAGTTTTTTAAATAAAATAAATAAATTCATCAAGAGAAATAGAAAAATATTACAAAAGTGAAGGACAATGAGTCCTCCAAAAAAAAAGATACCACATCAAAATATCCCTTCAATCTCTCAGCGTATCACTCAAAGAAATACACCTAAAAATGCCCTAAAGAGTTATTTTGAGAGTTCCAAGACTAAACTAAGGTTCTACAAGCAACATATCAAGAGTAACAACAACAGAACAAAGACAAGTTCACAAAGATTAACAATATTCTCATTTTAATAAAAGCAAGCATACTTATTCACATCCCGACTAAGCTCCACATCTCCCGCATCCAGCTCTTCATACAAGGCGTAATTAATCCTGAAAATGGTACATTAATACCAAATTTCAGCTAACAAATTACAGAAGTAAATTCATCTAATAAAAAAAACAGTGTAAATAACTCACCATAAATAAATGTATCTCTGCCAGCAGCGCTTCTATTCAGCAGGTGGAATATTAGCAATGGCCCTCTCGTAAACCTCTCTGATCCTCTCTTTACTCCCCACACTCTCTTCCAACCTGATATAATCGAACCACGAATCGTAGTTGAACGGATTCTTCCTCACCTCGTCCTCATACTGAAATCTCCTCTTCCCAACTATGGCGTCCTCAATCCCTTCCTTATCCCCCTCCTTGCACCTCTCCTCAAACTCAGCGAACGCGACGAACAGCTGCTCTGCCTCCTTGTCGTCAGCGAGCTTCTCCACGGCGCGCTCATACACGCTCCGCGAGCAAGCCACCTCCCCGTGCTTCACGAACTTAGCGTAGCGAATCCACGCCGAGACCTTTGGGTGGCACTGCACGAACCGCTCGAAGATCCCTCTGGCGCGGTTCACCTCGTTGTAGCGTAGCTCGAACTTTATGAACTAGAGCCAACCTTGCTGGTCAGGGTCCCAATTCATCCATCTCTCGAAGATTTGCCTGGCCCCCGCAACGTTGCCAAGGATCTTCTCCATGTGGATGTACTTGTACCAGAGCTGATCGACTCTGGGCAAGAGCGTGACGGCGCGGTCCCAGACGTTCCGCGCGTGGTTCACGAACTTGTTCCGCATCTCGACCTCAGCGTACTTTAGCCACAGGGTGTGGTTACGGTAGTCGACCTCGAGGGCGCGCTCCCATACGAACCGGGCGCGGTTGAAGTCTCTCTGGGATTCCTCCCATTGGGCGTACTTGACCCAGACGCCGGTGATCCACCGGGCGCGGCGGATTTTGTCCTCGAACTCCTTGCGCTTGCGGAGGCGGTAATCAGCGAGCTCGGTCGGGTCGGTGATCTTCTGCTTTGGAGGGCGTATCTCCGGCTCCTGCCGCTCGCGCGCCTCCCGGAGGATCTGTTCGGCAGTGATTTGGAGCGGAGCTGGAGTTTTGTTATTGACCCGAGTCGGGCGTGGCAGCTTCACCTCCGTATCCTTTCGGGTCAAGTACCCAAGTGATGGATCGGCGTCTTTTGCGGAGGCCATGGTAGGGTTCCGAGAATGAGGTTTAGAGTTCTGTTCATAGGGAAGCGAAGAGTAAGAGAAAGTATGAAGTTATGGAATCTGTACTTTGGGGGGTTATTGCTGTCCCTTTTCAGCGTACTGTGGGGGCTATTAGTAATGTTGAGAAAGTACGAAGTTATAGAGGAATGGGTTTTCAAATCTGTACGTTGGGGGGTTATTGCTGCCCCTATTAATAATGTTTAGGCTTAGGTGAAAAAGGTAAGCAAGCCTTCTCTATTACAAAGCTGATGCAGAAACGTGGAGAAAATAAAAGGGTTTTACTATATATATTTTCATAGAATCTTGCGAAAATTGTTTTGCTTTAATAGAAAGATAGTGGAATTTGAAATTTTAGTATATTAATTTTTAAATAACAAATATTTATATATAAAATTATTCCATAATATATTGCGATAAGAGGAGAAACCTCAAAGAAAAATGAAGAAGGTCATTCTCCAATCAAAACGAAGAAGGTCATTCTCCAATCAAAACTGATATGATGAATCATGAACTCAATGTTATTATGGATTCTAATTATATTATAAATAAAGATAAATTAAAAAATAATTTTTTATCCTTAGACAATAAAGCAAAAACAAATTGGTTTATAGCAACTTTTTCTGATAATGAGTGATCTCAAATAAGATAATAATGGTATTCACACATGAATGTAATTCAGTGTGATATATATTTCTTTGATTTTTTTGAAATATATACATTTAATAACAAAATATACAATCATTTTGCCAATAATCATCCTGATATATGCAGAGCTAAAGAAATAGATGTTATTACACAACGGACCCACACAATCACCAATATCTTTAGTCCAACCAAGAACACGGCAAAAACCAAACAGATTTGTTTCTTTACAAGAATATCCAAACCTATCGCCTCAATCTTACGCACAAACACTATCTTCCTAATCTCATACCCAAACACTATCCTCTCAATCCAAGATTTCTTCTAGCCAATACTTCCACAAAACCGTTTAAGAATATATATGATGTACTAGCATTAAACAACCATCAGATGATCCCAAACTTATTAACCATTATCTTTATGTCAATAAAGTATTTCCTGCAGGTTTCCAATATGCTCCTGAAGACATTCGAAAAACCCAAAATATTATGAACTGATTTTAGTCCATACTAAATCAGTTGAGATCACCCATGCAAAAGATCCTTCCAACCCCAATTTTATTATCTATTCGAAATGCAAGATTCTCAAAATTATCCTTCCAGAAAAAATTCCTGATCATTATAAACTAAATCTCTTTTCAGTATCATTCAATCCTTCTACCTATAATTATCATGATTACCAAATAGCCTGGTTCAATATGTTCTTTATTAGACCAAAGACACATTCATGGTTTATATTCTTTGACAAAAAATGCAAAATTGATTTTCTACAATGGATTTTTGATTGGTGGCCATTCTTTGGTTGTGAATCCACTATCTTTCCTCCTATTACTCAAGAAGCCTTGACATATTTCAAACAGACTACCAACAATGACAAGCCTTATTCTCATGAATTACTTTTCCATGCCGTATTTGCTATCCCATGGATAATTTCCTGGGATTACACTATTTTTGGATCACATTGGGAAGTTATGGCTATTAAAATAATTTTTAAGGTTAAATGGTGGGCAAAGTATAATTGCTCATATTCTAATCTTAATATTATCAAGACATGGTTCTGTGACAATCCCCAATATGCAAAAATTGATCAAAAAAATACCAAGATCACCTGGACTCCATGAATTATCAAAGCAAGAAAAGAAAAAGAAGCTCCTTGAAGAATTGTCCCAATTATCATACAGTGATGAGGACAGTACCCAGGCTCCCACCAACAATCTCAACACCCCTCCAGATTATTATGCTCAAGACCCATATGAAGGATATGAATATGACATAAAGCCAGACGGGTATTATGACATAAAGTAAGAAAGATGCTAGCCAGTGCATCTCTATTTTCCAAAAAGCAAGACGACAAGACAAGAAAGCAAAAGATGTCAGACAACGCATCCTCACTTTTCAAAAAGCAAGAAGTCAAGACAAAAGATGTCAGGCAACATATCCTTTATTTTCAAAAGCAAAAGATGTTGGATAGCGCAACTATTACTTTTCAATAATTTCGGATTTCAAACTTTTGAAGTCTATCAACAATGTTCTATAAATATGTATTCAAGTTTTATTTTGAGGCAGAGGGAGTTTAGAGAGTGAAAGATGTAAAAGAGTGAGGACTCTGAAGATTTTTCCTCCTCATTTTGCATTGTAAGCTCTTTTTATCATGTATTAAATCCAAATATATAAAACCCCATGTATTTATAATCATTTTAAAACCTTACACCTTTTTGATTTCTAACTTATTTCAAATAATTGTGTTCCTTTAATTATTATTGTTATTATGTGCTCATCTTATTATTGATCCTGTTATCTTATAGTATTAGGGTCATGTCAATTGTTTCCTTTAAATTTTGTTCATCTTCTTGCTTTGATATTATTGCTCTTAAGTCTCTAGTTTTGCTGTGTCTGAGTTTTGGTAAGGCCGTTGGTCAACCCTTGGTTAACTGTTGGTCAGCCCGTGGTTAGGGTGGTCCCAGTAGGAACTATTCATTGTAGAACTATTGCCCTTTTAGCCATAATCTCAAACCTTTTCATGAATAGACTATTTAGGAGACGTCGACAGGGTGATGACTCATCATCCGTATCAGGTTCAAACACTTCATCACCTCCAAGATTTGTTGACCAATCTGATGATCATAATAATCAAAACCCTAATCATGCTATTAACAGTCAAAAAATTGATATTGCTAAAATTGAGCAAGATCTGCTCAATTGGCATATTCCTAGTCAAAAAATAAATAGAATTTATCAAGTATGAAGTTTTGATTTTAGATCTGATTATTCAATCAAAACAACAGAACAAACTTATAGTATTAGTATAGAAAATGAAAGCATTAAATTATTATCATCATCTTCAATACAAAAACATAAACAATAAAGGTTTAAGTATTTACATTTAGGATTAGTTCAAATTGCTATTAAACCTTTGCATCTCTTAGGAATTGATACTCATGTATTAATGATCTTAAGAGATGCAAGACCTTTAAATTTTTCAAATTCATTATTATCATTGGTAGCATCAAATATACATAATGGCCCTGTTTATTTCAATTGTTATACAAAATTTTCCATAGATTTATATAATCTTAATTTAATTTATACTCTTACATTGGATATTCAATTAAAAGGATTAGATATTAAAACTGGAACTCGTAATCTAAGTTTGATTTATAAAGTTTATTATAAAGTTATGACAACTAAGATCAATCCAAAAGTCTTATTACAAACTAAGCCAGGAGAAAATTTATTATTAGAAGCCAATACTTTTCATGCTAACACTATTACACCTAAATTATTAAAATGAGATCAGATAACTATCCCTGAGCATTGGAAATCTGAAGCTTTATGTCCTCCCAAGGAGATAGCTAATTCCAATGTATCCCAAATTGATGAACATAAGGATGGTAGCGTTGTTATTAGATTTACCCCTAATAATTCTCCCTCTCTCTCAAGAGTATCTAGTTCTAGGAGAATTAGAACCCCTTTATATGAAGATTCCCAAATTATACCCCTCGGTATAGTTTTGATGCTTTATCTAGAAATTCAAGCAAAAGTCTATTAGGAGTCAATTTTGACCCAACCATTCCTAGAGGATTTTATGATACTAAGTTTTCTAAATCAGCCTTAGATCACTATCAATCACAAATAGGAGGAAAAACCTCAAAGAAAAATAAAGAAGATCATTCTCCAACCAAAACTGATATGATGGATCATGAACTCAATGTTATTATGGATTCTAATTATATTATAAACAAAGACAAATTAAAAAAGGATTTTTTATCCTTAGACAATAAAGCCAAAACAGATTGGTTTATGACAACCTTTTCTAATAATGAGCGATCTCAAATAAGAGAACAATGGTATTCACACATGAATGAAATTCAGTGTGATATATATTTCTTTGATTTTTTTGAAATATATACATTCAATAACAAAATATACAATCCTTTTGCCAATAAGCATCCTGATATAAGTAAAGCTAAAGAAATAGATGCTATTACACAACTTGATCAAAAATGGATTACCGTCAGTAATCAAATTGTATCAGCTATACATCCTCCATTACAAAAGATAAATCTTAAATTACCTCATTATTCAACTGTTATTACTGCAAGACCCTTTAAACAATCCAATACGAACGAACCACCTGACCGTAATGCCCAATACAGTGATATCAACAGTATTTTTACCCAACATAATTTTACTAATCAAAATCTTCACACCATTTCCCAACATATTACCTCTATTGCAGCCACTATAGATTCTATAGATTGTAAGATTACTTCTTTAGACAACAAGGTCTTGCCTCCTACTTCAAAAGTCCGCAGGGAGAAATACCCACCTATAATACAAAAACCTATTCCATATTTATCTCACCCTATTTTTTCACCATTTCACATTGATAAAGAAAACTTAATTACACTAGACAACTCTGACGACGTGTTAAAATCTATAAATGATAGATTAAGAAACTTGTCTCTTAATACTAAAGGAACTTCAAATATTAATGTCATGGATCAGGATATAATTAATAAAATCAAAGAATCCAAAGAAATCAATAAAATATACAGAAAAAACAATACAACACTATTACCAAAAACTGAAAATTATTATCCTAGACTCGCTCCCCCAGATTACAAGTTGAAGATAGATATTATGCTGCTCAAGTTAAATATAATGATGACTCCATATATGAATGAAATATTGATGGAGCCAGTGAACACAATATACTGAACACACTTCAAGAAATGACCATGGTTGCTACTGCTTACAAAACACGACCTAATAATACTGACAAAAAAATAGCTATTGCCATAATTGTCGGGTTCACTGGAACCCTTAAAGGCTGGTGGGACAATTATCTCACTGACCATAATCGAAAGGAAGTTTTAGACGCAACTGTAGAAACACCTTCAACTCAAGTGGTACAAAATCATCAAACTGGAGAAACCATAAGTACTACCTCATATATTAAACAAGAAAATGCCTTTGAAACCCTTATATATGCTATTACCAAACACTTTATTGGAGACCTTGATAAATTTGCTGCTAGGTCATCTGAAATACTTATTAATCTAACATGTCCAACTATGCAAGATTTTAGATGGTATAAAGATGTATTTCTTGCTAAGGTATATACTAGAAAAGATAGCAATAATGCTTACTAGAAAGAAAAGTTTATCTTAGGACTTCCAAAACTATTTGCTGAAAAAGTTAGGCAAAGAATCAGAGACGTCAATAACGGATCTGTGCCTTATGACAATCTCTATTATGGAGCAATAATAGGTTATATCAATTATGAAAGATTAACTCTTTGTAATGATCTCAAATTAAAATCAAGAACGGAATCTGAACTCCACCAAAGTAGGAAAGAATTGGGTTCATTCTGTAGTCAACATGGTTATGAAACTATTAGTGCCCCATCTTCCGAAAAGAAAAAGTGAGCCAAATATTTCAGAAGACAAACATATAGAAAGCCCAATAAGTTTACTTCTACTCAAAAAGCCCAAAAACCCAAATTTAGAAAATTTAAAAAGCCTAAGAATCCTCAGGCCCTTTCAAAAGCCTGCTTCAAGTGCGGACGCCTTGGATATTGAGCTAAGAATTGTAGAGTAAAACAAAAAATTAATGAATTAGAAATAGATAAAATATTAAAGCAACAATTAAAAAAAGTTATGATAAATGAGTCACACTTAGAAGAAGAATATTCCTCTTCTGACCATGAAGAACTTATTTATACTATTAAATAAAACACAGATTCAGATAACTCTGATGAATCACAGTGCAACTATGAAGAAGGTCTCTATTACTATAAATCAATCAACATGATAACATCACAAAAAGAATTTCTCTTAGATATAATCGATAAAATAGATGACCCTGTAATCAAGAAAGATTACCTAGTAAAATTAAGAGATATCATTTGTGAAGAACAAAAACTTAAAACTCCTGAACCCTATAACCATGAAAAAATATTAGAAAAACGATTTCAAAAACCTAAAACAGCCACTATTCAAGATTTACATATGAAAGTTAATACTATGAAAGACCAGATCAAAACCATTAAGAAATATACGCTAGATTTAAAAGCAAAAATGACTAATTTAGAAATAAATAATCTTAAAGAATCAATCTCATCACATACTGACAAAAAAGAAAAAGTTCAAGAAGCCCCTATTTTAGAAACGACTAACTTAATCAACATAGAAAATGAACCAAAAGACAGCTTTGTTAATTTAATAGAAAGAATTAATTATCAAAAATTGTATATTAAGATCTCTATTGTTATTAACGAAAAATATCACATCAATACTACAGCTCTTGTAGATTCTGGTGCTGATCAGAATTGCCTTAAGGAATTACTTGTACCCACAAAATATTATGAAAAAACTAAAGAACGATTAAATACCACTAGCGGATCAAAATCAAATGTTGAATATAAGATTACTAATTCATACGTCTGTAATGACGGCTATTGCTTGAAAACACATTTTGTACTCGTAAAAAATATCCACCAAAATATTATCCCAGGAACCCCCTTTTTAACCCAAATATATCATTTCAAAGTCAGTCATTTAGGAATAGAGACTAATATATTACGTCAAAATCTATTTTTTCAATTTCTACAACCTGTAGACACAAAAAAATTAAATTTATTACAAACTAATAGTCTGTATCGACAAATAAACTTAATCCAAAACAAACAAGCTCATATTAACTTTTTAAAAGAAGAGATAAACTATCAAAAGATAGAACAACAAATCAAAGAACCCTAGATACAATCCCCAATAAAAGATATGAAAAAATTATTTAAAAAAGAAATATGTGCCGATCTCCCAGATGCTTTTTGGGAAAGGAAAAAGCACATAGTACCTCTACCTTCTGAACCAAATTTTAATGAAAAAGATAACCCTTCAAAATCAAGACCTATTCAAATGAATCAAGAATTATTAAAATATTGCCAAGAAGAAATCAAAATTTTATTACACAAAAAATTAATCAAACAAAGTAAGTCTCTTTGGAGTTGTTCTGCCTTTTATGTCCAAAAAACAAGCAGAATTAGAAAGAGGAGCTCCTAGACTAGTTATTAATTATAAGCTTTTAAACAAAGTCTTTCAATGAATTAGGTATCCCATAACTAATAAAAATGATCTTCTTAATAGGCTTCATAATTCTACAATATTTTCAAAATTCAACTTAAAATATGGATTCTGGTAAATTCGGATTAATGAGAAAGATAAGTACAAAACCGCATTCAATGTTCCTTTTGGTCATTATGAATGGAATGTAATGCCCTTTGGACTTAAAAATGCTCATTCAGAATTCCAATCATTAATGATATTTTTAATGATTATTCTAATTTTAGTATTACTTATATTGATGGCATATTAATATTTTCAAAATCAATAGACCAACATTTCAAACACTTAAAAACTTTTTCCCAAATTATAAAAAATAATGGATTAGTTTTATCAGAAACAAAAATAAAATTATTCCAAACCAAAATAAGATTTTTAGGACATCTTATATTTCAAGGGACTATCAAACCCATTTAGTATAGACTAAAATCAATTCATAATATTTTTGGGTTTTTCGAATGTCTTCAGGAGCATATTGGAAACCTGCAGGAAATACTTTATTGACATAAAGATAATGGTTAATAAGTTCGGGATCATCTGATGGTTGTTTAATGCTAGTACATCGTATATATTCTTGAATGGTTTTGTGGAAGTATTGGCTAGAAGGAATCTTGGATTGAGAGGATAATGTTTGGGTATGGGATTGGGAAGATAGTGTTTGTGCGTAAGATTGAGGTGATGGGTTTGGATATTCTTGTAAAAAAACAAATCTGTTTGGCTTTTGCGGTGTTCTTGGTTGGACTAGAGATATTGGTGATTGTCTGGGTCTTGAAAAAACATAATCAGATGGATCTTGGGGTTTTTATGGTGATGCAGGAGGTTAAACTTTTTGTTTTCCCTTTTGACGGGAACTCATTTTTACTGGTGTTTGGTTCCTGCAAAAATTCCCGTGTGAGGAAGTCAGGAAGAGAATTATGCTCTCCTTTGATATACTCAATATTAAAATCAAATGCACTTAAAATAGCTTGCCATCTGGCAAATATTTGTTTTGAACGAGATTTTGAACATCTTTTTGTAAAATTTCTTTTGCAGATTTGCAATCAATTCGTAATAAAAATGTTTTGTTATACAAATCATCTTGAAATTTGGATATGCATAATACAATAGATAAAATCTTTTTTTTGATTGTTGAATAGTTTTTTTGTGCTCCAAGCCATATACCAGAGTGATATCGTACTACTTGCTCATTGGTTTTTTGAGGAAGAATCTGTTTAAGTATACCTCCGTATCCTATATCAGAAGCATCCGTTTCGACAATAATTTGAGCTGTAGGACAGAGAATACCTAATCAAGGAAGGCTCAACACTTCGGTTTTGAGATGTTTGACAATTTCTGTATGTTGTTGTGACCAAGGGATTGGATTTTTACGAAACCTTTTATATAAAGGTTCACAAATTTGTTTTAGATGGGGGAAATAATCTGTTATATAATTCAGGCAGCCTTCTAACCTTTGTAATTGGGTTTTATCTTTAATCTCATCAGGAAATTTGTTTACAAATTCAATGGATCTATCAATGGGTTTGATAGTCCCTTGAAATATAAGATGTCATAAAAATCTTATTTTGGTTTGAAATAATTTCATTTTTGTTTCTGATAAAACTAATCCATTATTTTTTATAATTTGGAAAAAAGTTTTTAAGTGTTTGAAATGTTGGTCTATTGATTTTGAAAATATTAATATGTCATCAATATAAGTAATACTGAAATTAGAATAATCATTAAAAATATCATTAATGATGTTTTGAAATTCTGAATGAGCATTTTTAAGTACAAAAGGCATTACATTCCATTCGTAATGATCAAAAGGAACATTGAATGCAGTTTTGTACTTATTTTTCTCATTAATCTGAATTTGCCAAAATCCAGATTTTAAGTCGAATTTTGAAAATATTGTAGAATTATGAAGCCTATTAAAAAGATCTTTTTTATCAAGTATGGGATACCTAATCCATTGTAAGGCCTTGTTTAAAGGCTTATAATTAATAACTAGTCTATGAGCTCATCTTTCTAATTCTGCTTGTTTTTTGATATAAAAGGCATAACAGCTCCAAAGAGACTTACTTGGTCTGATTAATTTTTTTGTATAATAACATTTTGATTTCTTCTTGGCAATATTTTAATCTTGATTCATTTGAATAGGTCAGGATTTTGAAGAGATATCTTTTTCATTAAAATTTGGTTCATAAGGTAGAGATACTATGTACTTTTTTCTTTCCCAAAAAGCATCTGGGAGATCGGCACATATATCTTTTTTAAATAATTTTTCCATATCTTTTATTTGGGACTGTATCTGGGGTTCTTTGATTTGTTGTTCTATCTTTTGATAGTTTATCTCTTCTTTTAAAAAGTTAATATGAGCTTGTTTGTTTTGGATTAAGTTTATTTGTCGATACAGACTATCAGTTTGTAATAAATTTAATTTTCTTGTGTCTACAGGTTATAGAAATCGAAAGAATAGATTTTGATCTAATATATTAGTCTCTATTCCTAAATGATTGACTTTGAAAGGATATATTTGGGTTAAAAAGGGGGTTCTTAGGATAATATTTTGGTGGATATTTTTGACGAGTACAAAATGTGTTTTTAAGCAATAGCCGTCATTACAGGCGTATGAATTAGTAATCTTATATTCAACATTTAATTTTGACCCGCTAGCGGTATTTAATCGTTCTATAGTTTTTTCATAATATTTTGTGGGTACAAGTCCTTCCTTAAGGCAATTCTGATCAGCACCAAAATCTACAAAAGCGGTAGTATTGATGTGATATTCTTCGTTAATAACAATAGAGATCTTAATATACCATTTTTGGTAATTAATTCTTTCTATTAAATTAACAAAGCTGTCTTTTGGTTCATTTTTTATGTTGATTAAGTTAGTTGTTTCTAAAATAGGGGCTTCTTGAATTTTTTCTTTTTTGTCAGTATGTGATGAGATTGATTCTTTAAGATTATTTATTTCTAAATTAGTCATTTTTGCTTTTAAATCTATGGTATCTTTCTGAATGGTTTTGATCTGGCCTTTCATAGTATTAACTTCCATATATAAATCTTGAATAGTGGCTGTTTTAGGTTTTTGAAATCGTTTTTCTAATATTTTTTCAAGGTTATAGGGTTCAGGAGTTTTAAGTTTTTGTTCTTCACAAATGATATCTCTTAATTTTACTAGGTAATCTTTCTTGATTATAGGGTCATCTATTTTGTCGATTATTTCTAAGAAAAATTCTTTTTGTGATGTTATCATGTTGATTGATTTACAGTAACAGAGACCTTCTTCACAGTTGCACTGTGATTCATCAGAGTTATCTGAATCTATGCTTTATTGAATAGTATAAATAAGTTTTTCATGCTCAGAAGAGGAATATTCTTTTTCTGACTGTGACTCATTTATCATAATTTTTGTTAATTGTTGCTTTAATGTTTCATCTATTTCTAATTCATTAATTTTTTGTTTTACTCTACAATTCTTAGCCCAATGTCCAAGGCATCCGCACTTGAAGTAGGCTTTTGAAGGGGCCTGAGGATTCTGAGCCATTGGGCTTTCTATATGTTTGTCTTCTGAAATATTTGGCTCTCTTTTTCTTTTCGGAAGATGGGGCCCTAATAGTTTCATAACCATATTGACTACAGAATGAACCCAATTCTTTCTTACTTTGGTGGAGTTCAGATTTCATTTTTGATTTTAATTTGAGATCATTACAAAGAGCTAATCCTTCATAATTGATATAACCTATTATTTCTCCATAAGAGAGAATGTCATAAGGCACAAATCCGTTATTGACATCTCTGATTCTTTGCCTAACTTTTTCAGCAAATAGTTTTGGAAGTTCTGAGATAAACTTTTCTTTCCAGTAAGCGTTATTACTATATTTTCTAGTATATACCTTAGCAAGAAACACATCTTTATACCATCTAAAATCTTGCATAGTTGGACATGTTAAATTAATAAGTATTTCAGATGACCTAGCAGCAAATTTATGAGGGTCTCCAATAAAGTGTTTGGTAATAGCATATATAAGGGTTTCAAAGGCATTTTCTTGTTTAATATATGAGGTAGTAATTATGGTTTCTCCAGTTTGATGATTTTGTACTGATTGAGTTGAAGGTGTTTCTACAGTTGCATCTAAAACTTCCTTTCAATTATGGTCAGTGAGATAATTGTCCCACCAGCCTTTCAGGGTTCCAGTGAACCCAACAATTATGGCCATAGCTATTTTTTTGTTAGTATTATTAGGTCGTGTTTTGTAAGCAATAAGTGTGTTCAGTATATTGTGTTCACTGGCTCCATCAATATTCCATTCTTATTTGGAGTCATCATCATATTTAGCTTGAGCAGCATAGTACCTATCTTCAATTTGTAAATTTGGGGGAGTGGGTTTAGGATAATAATTTTTATTTTTGGTAATTGTGTTGTATTGTTTTTTCTGTATATATCATGATCTATGGCATTAATATTTGAAGTTCTTTTAGTATTAAGAGACAAGTTTCTTAATCTATCGTTTATATATTTTAACACGTCATCAGAGTTGTCCAGTGTAATTAAGTTTTCTTTATCAATGTGAAGTGGTGAAAAAATAGGTTGAGATAAATATGGAACAAGTTTTTGTATTATAGGTGGGTATTTCTCCCCGGGGACTTTTGAAGTAGGAGGCAAGACCTTGTTGTCTAAAGAAGTAATCTTACTATCTATAGAATCTAAAGTGGCTCCAATAGTGGAATTTAAAATTTTAGTATATTAATTTTTAAATAACAAATATTTATATAAAATTATTTTATAATATATTACGATGAGAAATTTTAATAAAAATAGTAATAATAAGAATAAGATTTTGTTGAAAATATAAAATAGTAAGCTAACACTTTAAACTATAAATCCTCAACACATGAGTGAAATGACAAAATTTATACGAAGCTTTTTACATGAATTTTTTAAAATTTTTATGTTTATAATAATAAATTAATGATCATAATGTACCATTTCACGAAAATTTTATATTTACAAAAAATAAAAAAAATTTAAAAAATTTAAATTATAATATAAACTCTAATTTTTCTTACGAAATTTGATAGATTTTAATCAGTTAATTAAATATGAGTTAAATTAAATACAAAATTGAGAATCTTTTGTTAAACTTTGTATGAATAATCTAAGAGTTTTATTAAATTGTGTAACTTGATTTTAAAATTTTCAATTTTAAAAATAATTCATAAAAATTTAATTAAAAATCAGCGTTAAAGTTTTGATCTCGATAAAAAAAAAAAATCAGAAATTCCATTAATGCCTTAAAGTTTTATAAATACCTAAAGTTAGCCACGCTAGCCTCTCTACTTTGTGACGCGGCGGAATCGGGTCAGTTCCACTCGATTTCAATTGGGTAAGGCCTGTGTTTTCTCTCTCTTTTCTCTTTATTTCTCACGATACTCTTTGATTCGGTTTCTCTCTGCATTCTGCTAATTAATTGAGGTAATTTTTTTGTTCCATTCTGCTGCTGCCAGAGGTGCAGCTGCCGGCAGCTACCTCTGGCCACTACCATCCACTGCCGGACGCTCCTAAATTCCTCTAAACCTTCTATTTCTCAGGCAGCATCTCTCCTTCGTAGAAACAGATATATTTTTCGTGTATATAAACCTCTTAATCATTCTTTAGGGAATTAATTGAACCTAAATCCAATTTACATTTTACTTCACATTTAAAAATCATTGGATATAATGTTTCCTATTGTGAATGTGAGATCCTAAATTTTCCAGTTACTTATATTTATAGGACTGGGTTGTACTTTATCATATGTTTATATTTGTGGTTAAAATGTAATTTTGTTAATAGAAATTGATTAGTATACACTTTAGATTGCTGTTTTGTGGAAAATTACATGCGTGTGAATTTATAAACCAACTAGCTAATCATGTGGGTTTAGAGTGCTTGTGATGTTAAACTCTTGAAAGGATGCTTTATATTTGTATGTGTCTATAATATATATATATATATATATATATATATATATATATATATATATATATATATATATGGACACATACACGTAAAAGAAAAAACTAAAGCAAAGATAACACTCGATGATTAAAAATTAACGTATAGTTCACAAAGGACAAATCTGCCTTGGTCCCTTAAAAGTAGTTAAGAACATGGACGAAGTTAGATTTTTTTTTTTGAGGCAGAGATGGAATATATAATTAATTATAAACACTTGATCATAATTTTTTTAATTACTTAATAATTATTATAAATTTATAAAATATATAATTTTTATACTACATAATAATTTCATATATATTTTCATAAGCGAAATATATGAACAACACTTTCCAAGTGAATGGATAGATGAAAATTATCTTTTTGACTCATAATCAAATCTACTAGGATAATTGTTTTTAAACACTAATGAACAACTTTTTTCAAGTGGATGAACAAATATAATTTATCTTTTTGACTTATATTCAAATCCATTAAGAAAAATATTATTGCACACTAAAGAATAACCCTTTATATATGGATGGAATGATGAAATTATCTTGTTGACTACTCCTAAATTCATTAAGAGAGATGTTCTCAAATACTTTATCAAATACAATAATCAAATTATATTTGCACATATTCGATTAAGCAATCTAACACATATTTAACCATTATTTTTTATATAAAATAATAAAAATATAATATATTTTTTAATCAACTTGAATATTAATAAATATTAGTTGAAATAATCTCTATGCAAACAGATGAATATATCAATAATTTATTATATACAAATCAACTTAATATTTCACACAATTCAATGATAAAATCAAATGATCAATATTTGTTAAATTCGATGAGACATCTATAAATTAACCAAACAGAAAAATAATATTGTTTTACATTAGGCAAACTGTCAGATAAACATAGAAACTTGGGCTAAATGTCTTTTTAGCCTATAAATCCTCGTTGAACATCCAATTTTAGATGAGTACTCGGCCCATTAAACATTACATTTTGTTGAACTCAATTTCTCTTTTTTTTTTTTTATTTTTAAAATTTGAATATATATTTTTTTAAAATTTGAAACCCAACCCAACCACTAATGTTAAATAATTAAATTGGGCCAAAGACCCGGCTCAACCCAGACCAATTTGATCAACTCCCTGCCCATTTCTAACCCAGCTATTTAAACCGTTCTTTTTCTGCCGAAAGAACGGTAGACTCACTTTACAGCCACCAGGAGAGAAGAGTTCTCTCTGAGGTATCTCTCATCTGCCTCCTCAGTGGCGACGCTAGGGATTTTCAGAGAAAAATAGAATTTAGATATTAGGGCTTTTAGAGAAAGTCTCTACTTTAGAAATTTTGGTTCTGTAATTTGTGCTTGGTTTGGGGATTTAAGTCAATTGCTCTTGGTATACACAGGTATATCTTCTTCCTACCACTTTTGCTTATTTACTGCCGTTATATGATTGGGGATCTTGGATCCAAGTTGCCGCTTGGATTCTTTTCTTTTACAACCTGATTTTTTATTATTTTTTTCTTCGTTCTCCCTTTCTTTCTTTCTTATTTCATGTATTTCTTATCTTCTTCCTACCCTAGGATTTTTTATTATGTATTTCTTTATTTCCAGAACGTGACTTTATATTTTTTGCTAGTTCTTTTTTATTTTTATTTTTCTTTCTTCTTTCGTGAGATGTTGGATGTGCAACTGGATTTTTTTAAAGAAAATTTGAGCCCGGGCTTCAGCCCAGACCCGCCCGTAATGCACCTTCGCCCCTGGTTATGAAGTTATTTTGAGCACGTGATCACCGATAATGAGTTTATTAATAGACAGGAAACTTGTACATAGTATAGTGAGGGTAATTATAGGAAGTTTAACATGAATAAGCTATTTAAATGCTAATGTATGGTGAATTATGCCTTGTTTTTTTATAGTGTTGGACCATCAGATCAGAGATGGCAGATCGGTTGACGCGTATAGCTATAGTGAGCCAAGATAGGTGCAGGCCAAAGAAGTGTCGCCAGGAATGCAAGAAGAGCTGTCCTGTTGTCAAGACTGGTACCTTTTTAAAATTTTGGTTCCATATTATTTTGAGACAATTATGGGTTTTATTCATTATATTCTGATTGTGATTGATTGGATCAATTTATTGTGTGTGCATGGTACTATGTTAGCTGATAAATTGTGTTTTGATTACAAAATTGTGTATTGTTGATAAGGTTTACTTGAATGTATGATGATTTTACTTATAAAAAAGATGTGCTGATGGTTTTTATATCTTAGGTAGGTGCTACGGGTTAGCCCACATGGGTTTTGATCCATTTGTTTTTCGTTTCTTCTTTGATCTTTTAAATTTTTATCTAGTTAAGATAAAGAATATAACTTTGGGAAGAGAAGTGTGTTAAAAGATATCAAAATATAGCAGAATAGAGCTAATGCTCATTTATGTCTCAAAAATTTGGATTGAAACTTTTATTATAACTCTTTTAAAAGACATATATCATCTGTGAGCTGCTAGAGGGTAATGTGATAAATGTCCTGCATCAGCTAGCTTTTTAATTGCCACAGGTGTATTTTTTTTGAAATACCTTATTTCTAGCTATCACTGGGTGGTGGGGGTGATTTTAATGTTGTTTTGTTCCCACATGAGAGGACTGGTGGTTCTCACGTGTCCAGATCGATGAGGGAGTTTTTGGAGTTTGTGAGGGATCATGATCTTATCGATTTATCTTTGTGTGGTGGCACCTTCACTTGGTCGAACTTTAGAGAATCACCCTCTTTCTTGAGGATTGACCGTTTCCTTGCCACTAGTTGTTGAGAAGCTTAATGCTTTGGTTTGATCCATAAACTTCTGCTTCGCCCCACATCAGACCATCACTCCATTGTTCTTGAAGTGGGAGGTATGCTTTGGGGATTGAATCCATTTATGTTTTAGAATATGTGGCTAAGGGTGGATGGGTTCCAGATCTTGTTAAAGGTTGTTGGGTGGGGTACAATGCTAGAGGCTTTGCTAGCTTTGTGGTGGCATCAAAGGTGAAACGTGTTAAGGGAGAGGTGAAAAAATGGAATAAAGAATCTTTTGGTAATATCAATTCCACTGTTAATGCTCTGTTGGGTGAAATAAGTGGGCTTGATGAGAAAGAGATTTTTGAGGTTCTTTTGAGAGTTGACATGGAAAGGAGGGTGGGAGCTGAAAAGGAACTTGCTAAGCTCATTTCCATGGAGGAAATATCTTGGAGGTAAAAATCTAGAGAATTGTGACTTCGTGAGGGTGACAAAAATACTAAGTTTTTCAATTGTATGGCCAACGCTCATGGGAGATATAACTTTATTAGTTCCAATGAGGTTGATGGTACCGTGGTCGATTTGTGATTTTTGTGAGAATCCTTATAAGAATATGTGTGGTAGTAGGTCGAATTTGGATGGGTTAGATTTCTCTAAAATTAATGGAGTAGAAGTAAGATGGCTTGAGCTCCCCTTTGGTGAAGAAGAAATTGTTGTTGCGCTTCAGGTTTGTGATGGAGATAAAGCTCCAAGCCCCGATGGTTTTACCATGGCATAATTGGGAGTTGCCTAAGGGGGATATTATTCATTTTTTTAGTAGTTCCACTCGTTAGGGGAGTTTGTGAGAAGCCTAAATGTCACTTTAATCGTCCTCATTCCAAAGAAGGTTGGGGCAACAAACATTAAAAATTTTCGGACTATTAGTCTTGTGGGATGCATTTGCAAACTCTTATTGAAGGTTATAACCTCTAGATTGAATGAAGTTATGTGAAAAGTAGTGAGCCCTCATCAAAATGCCTTTATAGTGGGAGGGCAGATATTGGATGATTTTTTAATAACTAATGAAGTGGTGGATGCTCACTTGAAGAATGGAGGGGGAGGGGTGATTTGCAAACTGGAGAAGGCTTATGACAATGTTTGTTGGAGTTTTGTTATATATTTATTGAAAAGAGTGGGGTTCGGGGACAAATGATGTAAGTGGATTTTCAAGTGTATTTCTTCAACGTTCTTTTCTATCCTTGTTAATGGGTGTCCTTCGGTGTTTCTAGAGTTTCAAGGGGCCTTAGACAAGGGGATCCCCTGTCTCCTTTCTTGTTTACTTTGGTGATGGAGGCGTTTAGTAAGATGTTGGCGAAAGCGGTTGAAATGGACTTTTTGAGTGATTTCAAAGTTGGGAGTAACGGAGGGGGTGTGAATGTATCCCACTTTTTTTTTTGTCGATTGGCACATTGGTACAATGGTGTTTTGTGGGGTGGATGCCAATCAAATTTTGCACCTCTGTTGCATTCTTCTTTGTTTTGAGACGGTTTTGGGGCTTAAGGCCAATCTTGGGAAGAGCAACTTAATCCCTCTTGGTGAGGATATTAATGGTCATTTCCTTGGGTGCAATATGGGATTACTTCCTATTTCTTATCTTGGTCTTCCTCTTGGAGCTAGATTCAAGAACAAAAGTGTTTGGAACCCAATTGTGAAAAATTTGAGAAATGGTTGGTTGGGTGGAAGAATCATTATCACTCTAAAAGGGTAGGCTCACTCTTATTAAGATCACTCTTTCTAGCCTCCCCATCTACTTTATGTCACTTTTCCTTATTCCTAGTTCGGTGGCCAACCGGTTGGAAAATATTCAAAAAAGATTCCTTTGGGGTAACGCGAGGGAGGATTACAAGATCTTGGTAAAGTGGGAGGTAGTTAAGCAATCGACGGAGAGAGGGGGGCTTGGCCTCAAGTCTATCTCTTTGCTCGATAAAGCTCTCTTTGAAAAATGGCTTTGGAAGTTTCTAGTTAAGAGAGATCTTCTTTGGAGGAAAGTGGTGGGGACTAAGTTTGGTGTCGATACTAATGGGTGGATGACTAGGGAGGATTGGGGGCATATAGAGTGGGGGTGTGGAAATGGATTCAGAAAGGGTGGGAGGCTTTCCGGCCTTATGTTGAGGTGTCGAAGGGTAATGGAGAAAGGACTTGACTTTGGTATGATACTTGGTGTGGGAACACTCATTTAAAAGACAAATTTCCTGGTATTTTTGATATCGTGAGAAATAAAGAAGCGCTTGTCAGCTCTTGTATTTCCTTGTCTAATGAAAGGGTCTCTTGGGTTGTGCCTTTCATCTGTAATGTTAATGATTGGGAAATAGAGGTGGTGGCGTGTTTTTGGAGACTTTATATAACTCTAGGGTGATTATGGGTTGAGAGGATTTGATGAGATGGGGGCCTTACTCGGATAAAGGTTTCAAGGTGAAAGATTTTTATAAGATTTTCTTGATAAGGTCGCTATGGTTGGCTTTGCCAACTTTCTGTGGAAAGTAATTTGGTGCTCCCGTGCTCTCAAGAAAGCAAGTTTTTTATGTGTGGGAAGCTTCTTGGAGGGAAATTCTAACTCTCGACAATTTGCAAATGAGGGGGAAAGTGATTGTTAATAGGTGTTATATTTGCAAAGGTTGCTTCGAGTCGGTTTTTCATCTTTTGATGGAGTGCTTGTTAGTTAGAAGCTTGTGGAAGATGGCTTATAGAATTTTGAGGGTCTCTTAGGTGGGGGCGAGCTCCGTGAAAGATGAAGTGTGGGCTTGGAGTGGTTTGAGAGCGTCTAAGGAAGTCAAAAATGCTTTCTTGCTGATCCCTCACTCAATTTTTTAGTTAGTGTGGAACTAAAAGAACCAGAGAGCCTTTGATGGAGCGGAAAGACCTTTAGTCGCTATTAGAGATAACTGATTCAATATCCTCAATTTTTAGGTTAATAATGATGATCTACTTAATTTTGTGGATTTCCTTGGTTGTAAATAGTTGTTGGCTTTGAGTTGCACCATTTTGGTGCTTTATTAATACAAGTTTGCTTATCAATTTTTTTTCCAGATATTCATATTTCTAGAATTGATGATTAATTGATTATTAAGAAATTATCTCCGAGTATGTTGGGTTATAGTATGGGTTTTTTATATTCTCCACCCTCGTATTTTATACGGAGTCTCAATTACCTCCTGGATTTCTAATTGCAACAATTTACTATCACCTAATCTACAATAGGCCCAATTTTGACCCGATGACCGGTTAAGGAAAAAATAATCATTTTGCCTAGCTTTTTCATTCTCTATCTTTTTAGAGACGAGTCTGTCAAGTTTCTTAGGCAAAGATGTTGCCGATAAGCAAAAGAATTAAGAAACTTCATATCCATGGTACATTTGGTTCGACTACAGAAATATCTAAGTGATACAATAGAGCTCTCAAATGTACAACGCAAACAAAAAGCAATTGATGCCTACAGAATGCTGATTTAAACCTCTCCCCTGCTTCTTATGAAAAAAACCTCTCCCCCGTTGAAGAACTAGCCAAATAAAAAAAGATTACAGCCCATTAGAAGTTATATTTTGGATTTTTTTAATCGATTTCAAATTTTTTGGGTTGCTTGATTTTCTTGGTTTTATTAGCTTGTTTGGTTAATGGGAAAATCAGGTTTGAGAGCGGAAAATGAAAGAGGAGTGAGTGAGTGAGTGAGTGAGTGAGTGAGCGAGTGAGTGAGATTGTTGCAATTAGAAGTCCAGGGGTAATTGAAACACCATATAAAATACAAGGGTGCAGAATATAAAAAACCCTTTATTATTAATTTGTTGAGCTCTTAAGCTATCTTATTCTTTTCTAGAATTGTATTGTCAACTCATATTTTGTTTTGATTGTTACACCTATTTTTCTGGTGATTTATTTCAATCTATTTGATCTTTATTTTACCAATCAAGCTTTTTCAACTGCTATTTGACCCTTTGCTGTCTATTTCTTGATTTTCGTATTAAAGTTACTCTTTGTTCTTATAAAAAAATAAAGTTACTCATTGTTGTTTGAAGCTTTTTGTACATTTTCTCTCTTTTTTCTCATGTTTTAATGCTACAAGCATACAAGGCTACAAGTATCTGTATCACTTATCGTTTCTCGATGTTTATCTTCAGGGAAATTGTGTATTGAGGTTACTCCTGCTTCTAAGATTGCTTTCATCTCAGAGGAGTTGTGCATTGGTTGCGGTATCTGTGTGAAGGTTTGTAAGCTAAAGCTGATATATGTTTATGTCTATATATAAATATATTTGTGTTTTGCTTTCAGCTTAAGTATGCCTTGCAGGATTATGGAACTGAACATTTATTCTGTTGCTGCAGAAATGCCCATTTGAAGCAATTCAGATCATCAACCTGCCAAGAGATTTGGATAAAGATACAACCCATCGCTATGGCCCCAATACTTTTAAGCTGCACAGGTTTGGTTATAACTTCCTTACTTGCGAAGTGGTGGTCCTTTTGTTTGATATTGTGATAATTACAATTTTCAGGTTACCAGTCCCAAGGCCAGGGCAAGTTCTCGGGTTGGTTGGAACAAATGGCATTGGGAAATCTACTGCCCTTAAAGTTTTAGCTGGAAAACTCAAACCAAATTTGGGTCGTTTTAATGTAATACTCTTTTCTTATTATTTCCTAGATTGCTTCTTGATATGTGCATGTTGTTCACCTTGTTTTTTATGATTTTCTTTTTCAGAACCCTCCAGATTGGCAAGAAATTTTGACCTACTTTCGAGGATCTGAACTTCAAAACTATTTTACTCGCATCCTGGAAGATAATTTGAAGGTGATCCAGACATTTGCTATGGTCTTTACATATAATTTACATGCACGCACACAGACACATACAAATTGGAATGTCTTTTCCGAGCGTTCAGTTAATCCATTTCATATGGTCAATAAGTTAGTGTTGGAGATCATGTAAGTATTTATAATGAGTTTTTGTGACGCAGTGGGTGGGTTCTTGTTAATTAATTGTAATAGGAATAAATATATATCATCTTTAGCTTACAAACCTTCACACAGATGCCACAACTGATGCACAACTCCTCTGAGATGAATGTAATCTTGGAAGCAGGAGTAACCTCAATGCACAGTTTCCCTGAAGACATACATAGTAATGGTAAGAGTTGCAGCTAGTTTTATGCCTGTAGCAGTAAAAAACATCAGAAAAGAAAATATACTATTGCTTCAAATGACACCTGAAAAATTCAATGGGAAAGTCGAGAACAACAAATTATTGATGGTCTATATATAAAAAAAGAACTATTTGACTGTCAAATAGCAGCTGATGAAGCTTGATTTGGTAAATAAAGATAAGACAAAAAAACTCATCAGAAAACAATCAGTGAAGTAAAACATCGTATGCCTTACATTAAAATACTATAAGGGGTAGTTTGGTTTGGGGTATTAGGGTCGGATTGGACAAACCTAATCCCACCACAATCTCTTATCCATGGTTTGTTTCATTTTTTTACTGTTTATTTTGGGATTGAAGTGGGATAAACCTAATCCTTATCCCACGAAATTAATCTCATGGGGTGTGGGACAGAATTTATCCCGAATATTGGGACTAACTTATTTTTCCCTTTCCCTTTCACCCCATCTCTTTCACTTCTTCATTCTCTTTTTTTTTCAAAAGTCTTTTTCCCTCTACCTCCTCCTCCTTCCTCCCATCGCCTTCTCCTTCTTCCCCAGATCCACGCTACCTCTCCTCCTCCTTCTTCCTCTCTCCTTCTCCGCCTCCTCTCTCCTCCTCCTTCTCCTTCCTCTCTCCTCCTCCTCCTCCTCCTTCTCCTTATTTTCACATGATCCACACTGCCTCTCCTCTGTGCCACCTTGGGTTGTGTTTGTTTTATGAAATGGGTTGTGTTAGTTCCGAAATAAGGTGGAGAGAGAGAGAGAGAGGGAGAGAAAGAGACTTTTTTTTTTGTTGATTTTTGAAGTTTTTTCTGGGTTTGTAGTGACATGGGTGATTTTGTATTGATTGTTAGATTTTATGTGACATTTGGGTTTGGATTGATTGTTGGATTTTGTTTGGTTTTTGCATAAGGGAGGAATTCATGGGTGTTTGGTTTGCTAGAAATGGTGGGAAAATGCTGTGAACTGATGTATGTATAGGCTTGTGGAATACTGAGCGGTAGTATAGTCTTTTGACTTACTATCCAACTTTAATACCAATTAGCCATTTCTATACACCAAACACAGGATTACAATAGTCCCATTCCAGTCCTTTATAATCCTATGTAATCCTAATCCTATCCCATTGTAATCTTGTTGATACTAATAATAGCTAAAAATAAGGGAATTCACCAAATTACACTATTATTGGGGTTAATACTATGTCAACCTGGTTGTGTGCTTGTGATTTGACGGAAAACTATTGTTGCTCGTCTTTTTCTCCCCATGGTTGAATAACCCAGTTAGGTTGTTCCTCTTTTCTTGTCACATGGTGTTTTCTAAACCATAAAGCTTCTTTGGGCAATATTTATTGTTGTTACAACAGATTTCTCAGCATAACATTTGTAAGAAACTTGGGCATCCATCTGTAGTAGTTATATTACATTATCTCCTTTCACTCTTGCTGAATTTAATATGTAATCATCTGTGGAAGCCATGATTCTGGTTGTTGTGTGATGTCTCACAATTTGCCATAGAACTGCTTCCATTTCTCTTCATGCGGATGATTTGACTTGTATATAACAGGCCATTATAAAGCCTCAGTATGTTGATCACATTCCAAGAGCTGTTCAAGGCAATGTAGGGCAGGTACTTGACCAAAAGGATGAGAGGGAAATGAAAGCAGAACTTTGTGCTGATCTTGAGCTGAACCAGGTCATTGATCGTAATGTAGGGGATTTATCTGGGGGAGAGTTGCAAAGGTTTGCCATTGCTGTTGTTGCCATACAGAATGCAGAGATATACATGTTCGATGAACCTTCAAGTTATCTTGATGTGAAACAGAGGCTTAAAGCTGCACAAGTTGTTCGATCTTTGCTCAGACCAAATAGGTTAATTTCCTCATCTTCCATGCTTCTTGCTTTGGCGTTTGTTACTTCTTCATTGGTGCTTATGTGATTTGCACTCTGTATTTCAGCTATGTAATTGTTGTCGAGCATGACCTTAGTGTTCTGGATTACTTGTCGGACTTCATTTGCTGCTTGTATGGGAAACCTGGTGCATATGGGGTTGTAACCCTTCCCTTTTCTGTCAGAGAAGGAATTAATATATTCTTGTCTGGCTTTGTTCCTACGGAAAATTTACGTTTCCGGGATGAATCTTTAACCTTCAAGGTATACCTGTTGCTTTTATGGATGTAGCACTTCTTGAATTGAGCTGTTATTTGTCACTCACATTGAGTTGGTTTTTCTAGGTCGCTGAGACTCCACAAGAAAGCGCTGAGGAAATTGAGACATATGCTAGATACAAATACCCAACCATGACTAAAACTCAGGGCAATTTTAAACTTAAAGTGATGGAGGGTGAATTTACTGATTCTCAGATTATTGTAATGCTGGGTGAGAATGGGACAGGGAAAACAACATTTATTCGTATGCTGGTAATTCTTCTTTTCACCATTTTTGTGCTGATTCTAATATGTAGCTGTTTTAGGCCATTAACTTGCCTGACTCCGGAGCAAATTGAGTTATTGATTTGGCTAAATCGGCAGGCTGGTTTATTGAAACCTGATACCATAGAAGATTCTGATGTGGAGATCCCTGAGTTTAATGTTTCCTACAAACCCCAGAAGATCAGCCCCAAATTTCAAAATACTGTTAGGCACTTGCTACATCAAAAGATACGTGATTCATACATGCATCCTCAATTTGTGTCAGATGTGATGAAGCCTCTTCTTATCGAACAATTGATGGATCAAGAAGTTGTCAATCTCTCAGGTGGAGAGTTGCAAAGAGTTGCATTAGCACTGTGCCTTGGGAAGGTGAATATTTCGTTATTGAAGTTAAGATGTTTTGAATTGTGTACATCTAATTGCAGTACTTTAAGTGCATTAGCAATGTATTTTTGAGTCTGCATGTGATGAATGTTTTTATCTTATTCTATATGTTATGTACAATATCTGTATGTGTTCTGGAAATACTTCATGTTCTCTTCTGGGACAACGGGGTTTAGGCTGCTGGTATAGAAATGCTTCTCGTTTTATTAGTCTCGTTTATTGGAGGTTACTGATAGATTACTTCGCTTGTCCGTTTCTGTCTCATTCCTTGAGTAAATGTTCATGTGGTTGTTTGGGTACTTCCTTTGTCATTAAAAAAATCTATTATTGCCATGATTTTTTTTAGTGGTATCTAAAGAATTCTTTGCTTCATGCAGCCTGCAGACATCTATTTGATCGATGAACCAAGTGCATATCTTGATTCTGAGCAGCGTATTGTTGCTTCTAAAGTCATAAAGAGGTTTATCCTTCATGCGAAGAAAACTGCATTTGTGGTTGAGCATGACTTTATAATGGCAACTTATCTGGCAGATAGGGTTATTGTGTACGAGGGACAGCCGTCTGTGGATTGTACGGCGAATTGTCCTCAGTCATTGTTGACTGGGATGAATCTCTTCTTATCTGTAAGTCTCACAACTTGTTTTCGCTTGCATAAGTATTTGCCTTTGCTTATTAGAGGGAAAAACAAGGAAAAGTGGAGAGAATTTTTGGGGAACAGAACAATTGGATCTTATCACGCTATTTCAAATTGATTTTGTGCAAGTATGCCTTGTTTTTTTCTGCAAACTGTCCGGTTATGTGCTAAGCACATGCTAGTAATTTAATTCTGTAACTCATGGAATCGTAACTACTTGGATACCCCAAAAAATGGCTTTAGCATTGCCTATAAATAATGTGCATAATTTTGAGTTTTCTTTCTAGATCTTCTACTCTCTCGTCCTCTATCCCTCCCGCCCTGTTTCTAAGCATGTGCACATGGAATAATACTCGCAATTTAACTCATTGCAGCATCTGGACATCACATTTAGGCGGGACCCAACTAATTTTAGACCAAGAATCAATAAGTTGGACTCAACCAAGGACAGGGAGCAAAAATCTGCTGGGTCATACTACTACCTGGACGATTGACATGATTACAAACAGGTTTAAATTAGTAATGCCTCCTACCATTTTTATCTTGCATATTTCTTGTGGCAACTGGGAACCTAATGGGTTCATTGTGTCAAGTGCAGTTTACAGTCATGCAAATTTGATGGTATCGTTGTAAGGAAAATATGGGATTTCAGCTGAGAGATTGTGGTATGTTGTCAAAGGACCAGAGGTCTTTGCGGCCACGTTTATCTATTTGATTGGAAGATTTTGCTGCCCATTTTTTGATGGTGCTTTAGTAGATCTTCTCCTATAGTTGTGTTTTATTTCCATCAGTTTTGGTTATAAGATTAGGCGAGTGAATCTGTTTTACATATAATATGCTCTGGCCTTCTGTGACATCCCTGATGTATTTCATTATATGCTCGGAAAATTGACAAATTTGAGGTTCAAGTTTTATCTTCATTTTTTTTGTAAATCTGGATTTGAACTTGGAACAGTGTTGCTTGTTTTTGGGTCATTCACCCTAGACGAAAGGGTGACCACTCTGTTTCTGGGTCTTCATCAATTGACTAGATGGAGCAGATAAGGAAAGATTGTGGGAGCTTGCAGTTCCAGGCTTTCGTGATGGAAGATACTGATACATTGCATTTTCATAAACTTTACTGTTTGATTTCATTTTGATTAATGCTTGAACACTGTTATTTGAATGATGACTGAGTTCCAGGTTTTAGCTTCAAAAATAAATAAAAAAACAGTGCCTATTTTTGAGTCATTCTCTGAAAATTAAATTAGTAAATAAAAGGAAATAAATAAAGGCAAATATACCCGATAGCTATGTTCTATTCATTGAATTTATGTCTACAACGGTATAGGAATTACTTATCTGAATTTGATTTGATTTGATTTTTCCTTGCGTCGTTTTTGTTTCTTTATCATAGCAATATTAAGAGATGCAGCTACACCTTCCTCAATGCTAGCATACCTAATTTTTGACAGAAAATTAAGGAAATGAAGCAAAAACAAACAATGAAGATTAGTTTTTATTCTGAGCATTTGCAAAAAAGAAAGAAAAAACCGAGCAGTTACGTACTTTTATTTCAATTTCATCGAGTCACAACTGAAAACTATAATTTTAGTACTCAACACCGTAAATATAATAAGTACTCGGATGATGAGACGAGCATTTATCTCAAATCCCCCCATTTTTCTCCAACAATCAAGGAAATGAACCAAATGACTCGGGGGGGGGGGTGGGGGGGAGGGGGGGGGGGGGGGGGGTGGGGGGGGGGGGGGGGGGTGGGGGGGGGGGGGGGGGGGGGGGGTGGGGTGGGGGGGGGGGGGGGGGGGGGGGGGGAGGGGGGTGGGGGGGGGTGGGGGGGGGGGGGGGGGGGGGGGGGGGGGGCATTTCCAGCAAGTTCCTGCATAGTAAATAAAAGAATAGTTGAGTTGAGTTATGCAAAGGAAACAAGAAGGAAAACCAGTAATATTACCCAAAGTGAAAAAAAAAGGAAAACCAGGAAAGCAAAATGGCTAGCACCACACCGTAGCATTTGGAACCAAAGGAACTGTAAGCCATCAACAGGTTACTATAATACACTACAGTCATTTGTATGCCACAAGGCACAAAATAAGCCTTGAATAATAAGCTTGTTGGGACGAAGATACCTGAAGTCCAGCATGGCCATCATCAACGGCATTTAGAGCAGATTTAAGCACTCGAATAGCAGTTGGGCTATTTCTTAGGATCTCCCGACACCATTTAACTGTTTCTTTCTCTAAATTCTCTAGCTGGAAAAACAGCAGGAAATTATCATTCGGTGGCTCCAAAAGTTGGATACAGTCTTTACATGTAACCATCTCATTTCCCTCTCCTCATGTGTGTATATGTGGGTTTATTGAATAAATCCTCAAACAAAAGGGAAAGGGAAAATTTGCAGGAAATTAAGCATTAGCTATGTAGATTGTCGGCCAACAAAATGGTCGAGTGAACCAATCAGCAGAGAAAATGGGAAATGATTTGAATCTGAGGTTGAGGGGAGGGGAGATGAGTGAGTGGTTTGTTAAAGGAATTAGGAAATTAACCAAAAATCAATTTTCTTATACAACAGATGAACTCACCGGTACAACAGTGTTGACAAGTCCCATTTTCTCTGCTTCAGAAGCTGTGTAGAACCTTGCTAAAAACCACATTTCACGTGCCTTCTTAGGCCCAACCTGTTTAACCAGAAGTAATGCTCAAAATTTCTGTGTATCCTCAACAAAATCATCCACCTAATTCCAATACAAATTGAAGCATTCCTTAACTGTAACAGAGACCCAAGTGACGCAAGTAATGTGCCAAATCAAAAACACCTTAGAATATAATGCTTACCAGACGGGACATGATGGAACTTCCATAACCAGCATCGAAGCTTCCAACCTGCAAAATGAGCAAAAGTAAAGCGATTGGGATAGGGATATTAGCAGCAGATGGGGAGGAGAGCAGTAAACTGTACCTCTTCCACCCATAAAAGGCAGTGAAAGTGGGTGTTGGTTTCAATTTTTATTCCCCAATGGATGCACGTATTTGTTTTCCACCCCCTCTTGCACTCCAAAAACACTAGCTTTTTTTTTTTGGGAGGGGGGGGGGGGGGGGGGGGCGGGGGGGTTGTGTGAAAATTCGGTGCCACCGTCCGCAAGAAAGTAACAGATAATAATCCAGGTGAGTACCAAAGCAAGGTTCTTCTTCTCAAACTTGCTCATACTCAATCTGCTATAGCCTATAGCTTAGCAGTTGGAAATATATTATTTCAGAAATGAAAAGGTGATTAGATGTAAGCACCTTGGGACCAGTTTGGCCAAAAATAGCATTATCTGCTGCAATTGTTAGATCACAGACCATGTGCAACACATGTCCTCCTCCAACAGCATAACCAGCAACCTGTGTTGAGACAGATAATACAATATGCACCAAAGAGAAAAAGATAAATCGATTAATAACTTAGTGATGCTAAGCTCATGGACTCTCAATTCTGTAGTGAAGGAGCTAAAAAACTTGAAATAAAATACAAAGATCATGCAGCCTGAAACCACATAGAGCCAAGTACTGCCATGATTTCCAAAAAATTTAAATGTTCACAGATCCTCACTGTAGAGAATTCATGAGATCATCAGTGCGTAGGATTAAGAAGGGCTTACCATTGCTATTACTGGTTTTGGCAGACGACGGATTTGTACCTGCATGATGATAACGAAACAAAAAATAAACTTATGAAGAAAATGCAAGAAGGAAATATTTTTTTCTTTACTTTCTTCCATTTCATTCTTGTTTTCTTTGTGGAGGGGGGTGCAGAATATGTTGGAAGAGGTATCTAGTACAGAGACCAAAATTTCTCAAAAGGTGTGGCCTTGAATTGCATTTAAAACAGGAATGATGCTTAAGGAGCCAAATTTTGGTTGGATTCAAGGCCTTGGAGTATAGTGCAAGTGCATATATTAGCATTTCTTAGAATAGTACCTGTAGATCAAGAACATTAAGACTGGAATTGTCTTCAGAATCACCATAACCGTCAGCTGTTCTCAACGCCTGGTCACCCCCACTACTAAATGCCTTGGTTCCCTACATGAGCATTTTGTAGATAATGACAAATCAGAAAATCCCTCCATGGAAATAGGACACATCGATTTAATCCGTAAATAACATTATCAATGCACAATCCAAATTTCCATCTGCTAATAAAAACGTGGTAGGCAACAGTTTTAATTTAAACCCTCTTTGAGAACATAAATAATTATCTGATACGATATATAAAAACTAATCATGCAAGAATATCCATGTACATTTGGGAAGGGGATCAAATCCGGTCTCGTATATGGAGGGCCCCTAGGTTACTGGTAGGCCAAGAGACTGCAGTCAGCTATTCACATTCTTTCAATATTGCATCAAGACCCCCTCACACTCCTCCCATTCTTTACAAAATACACCCTTGCATTCTAAAGAAAAATAAATGTCACATTATATTACTTAAAAAATGGAGTAATTAAAGCTTCAAAAGATGACAGATTTGATGGCCATTAAAATATGCAGATTTGCAATTAGTGTTCCAAACAAAATATGTATCTCTTTTCAAACAACTAACCAAGTTTAACATTCAAAGTCATAAGCATTCCCTGTAGACAACTAGCAGGTGGCATGAACACAGGTCAATTGCTAATGCTAATATAAATGCAAAAGTACTATCACATACCATGAAAATTGAGATATGTGCATCCCTTATTACGTTAAATTTAGACAAGTTTCACAAAATTTATTACCTAACCCATCGCCCCCCCCCCCCCCCCCCCCCCCTCCTTCTTTTAAAAAAACAAAAAAAAGAAGAAGAAGAGAATAAAGAATCATTAACATAATGAAAAGGGTAATACTACTTTCAACTTATGCAACATTGTTTTACAAACTAAGCTGATAGTGTTTAATGCCACGAGCAGTTCTTACATAAATTCTGCCTAATATACTAAACTAATCATGACAGTTTTGAGAATATATTAAATAATTGCGATTTTGAAATCTGTAATTTTTCTAAAAATAAGAGAAATATGATTAACCTATTTTACAAACAAAAAAATTACCTTGCCAGTAAAGATGATGACTCCAACAGAACTGTCATTCCTGGCATCATTAAACGCACGCATAAGCTCCCTAACGGTTTCAGGCCTGAACGCATTTCTTCTCTCAGGCCTATTTATCGTGATCTAAAAAACAACCAATTCTATTAATTATCTTAAAATTTTGGGATAATCAGTTTCTCAATATGGTTAATTAAATCAAAATCAACAAACGTTACCTTTGCGATTGCTTCGCCGACTGCTTTCTCGTAGATAATATCGGTGAATTCCTTGCCAGATTCGTCGCAAGCAACTCTCCATACAACTTCGTGACTCGGCACCTCACCATGTATTCGATGGTAGCTATCATTCGATATCGAAGTATTGCATAACTCGATAGAGCCTTGATTTTGACCCGAACCGATCGGAATCAAATGGTTAGCCACAGAGGCTACTCTCCTTCTCATCGCGTCGATTTTCTTCTCTGAAACTTGCGCCATTGATTGAGCTCCAAAATGGTCAGAGAGATGTTTTTTAGTTATTAATTATTCGACTGTCGATTTCTTCTTTTCCCTTTTTCTTTATTTGTTAGAATTTGAAGCTTAGACGTTGAAAATGAAAGTGATGCATTGTTCATGTTGCTGATAGAGTGGTTGCAGATTGGAAGGTTGTGGTCACTGTGGATAGGATTTCACTGGACAAGATATCGTGACATATTGTCCGGGGATGAGCATGCAAACCGGTTGCCTCGTATACCCGACTCAAGTGTAATGAGTTGAAATGGGTTAGGTTTTTTAAAGTTTGGTTGGTTAGGTTGAATTAGTTCATGGTTAAAAAAATTTAATTTGATTTAAATCGATAATTCGATTATTATATAATTATGTTTTATATATATTTAAAATATATTTAATTTAAAGATTGATGTACTACATTTATATTTTGGTAAGTTAGTTTGGATTGCAATATATATTTTATATATATATTTGATAGATTACATTCATATTTTGATAAGTTACTTTAGATTATAATACATGTTTCGTGTGTGTTTGTGTATATATACTCATTCATTTTCTTCTTAAAAACCCTCCAATAAAAAATACTAATCGTCATAAAAAAATACCAATTATAATTTAAATATGTGAAAATATATTTTTTTAATATTCTCTCAGTCTCAATTTACATGTCATAGTACATTATTCATCAAATTAAATGATTAATTTTTTTTACTGAACTTTAAATTAAGAAACTAGTTAAAATTTTACAAATTTAATTTCATAAAGTTCACAAGTATTCAAAAATAATTTTTTTATTTATAAATTTGAATCAATAATATATTAAAAAAATTAAAGTCAAAATTACTTCAAAAATCAATTGAAATATATATTGGGACAAAATGAGTGTTTTTAATTTAAGAAAACTTATGGTTATTGTGAAAGTATTTATTTTGTGCTTTCAATATGTTTTTCAAAAGCTTGTTGAATTGATTTGCTTATTTTATGTTCATTCACTTCATATTTTTAGTATATTGGAACTTAGTTATGGAGATTCTAGTACCAAATCTATACTAGTGTTGAAGTTTTAAAAGAAATTGATTGATCAAACACCTTAAAATTTAGTTTTTATTTACTTCTGTATAGTTTGTATTAAATTAATATTATTTGAACTTTGACTGAAGTGATTTAAGGTATTTATATAATATGTTTACATTCAATTTTAAGTGAAAAAAAATACTAAACTAGTGATCAAAACCGACCCAAAGCAATTTGAATGGATTAGATTGGGCTAAGGTTGGATGAGATCATGTGCTGAGTTAGATTAAGATTAGATGAAATCATACGTTAAATTGGATTGAGATTTTTTTAACTCGAGTTACATTGATTTTTTAGACCAACTTAATCCAAATCGACGCGTGCTCATCTTAGTACTGAGTGTATCATAGAAATGGTGCGTTTCGTTTATTTGAAGGGAAAGTGTTAAAACGGTGGGTAAAAGCTGTAAATGAAACACAACGTTTCCATGAGGAGATAAAAAGTGGGTTGGCACTTTGAATTTTTATTTTTCTGCTGGTTTTCTACCTTGCTGTTTGTTGCGCGAAGAAATTCAGAAAGAGGACGAAGAAGCAGGATCAAAGAGACAACACCCAGGGAAAAATTGACGCCGCGACATCTTATCGATACTCGTAATTAATCCGTTTTTTTATTTTAATTTTAATTATCTTATATATTTTATCATTTTTAAAATATAAAAAAATTGAAAATCTTTAACACTATTTATGCATATCTGATTTTTTTTAATGATTTAACATTAAAAAATTAATAATTTAATTAGATAAACAGTATATATCTAAGTTCTTATTCCTGCAAATTTCTCTCAGTCTCTTGCCAAGAAGACTAAAGTCGCCATCCCTCAATCTTCACCGTTGAAAACAGCGGTTACTGACTCCTCTTTACGATGAGACTCTACTTCACTAATTTTTTTCTCTGATTTTTTTTTATTTTTTATTTTTCAGGTTTGAAGAATACACTATCCTGCATGTTTGGATTTACACCATGCTTCACTTTATTGGAATTGTCCTCTGTTTCATGGGCTTTGTATGTTTTTAAGGTTTATTTCATTTCTCAGGTTATTGAGATGTTTTGGATTCATTCCGATTGATATTTAATTCACAAAACAGACGATTGTTTTGATCCATTTTATAATATATATGTAAAGACGTTAAATATTATTTGAAGGAACACATTTCGTAGTAAACTTTTGTATTTTTCATATAGGATAGATAATTTATTTTCTTTTTTTTGCGGATGTAGTCCTAAACAATCGAATTACGTAAATTCTATGGCTTTTATTTTTATACGATTGTGTTTAATTACTATTTCGCTATTTCTTTTTATTACCTTCATCGATCTCATTATAACATCAACATTCTCGACTCTCTTTTAATTCCTTTTCCGTTTTATTTTGTCACACTTTTCCATTATAAAAGTGCCTAATACAAGCTTTGCAAGGAACCATAAAATCAGGTAATAGAATCATGTAAGTGAATGCAATTTGCGATGGATCTTCAAGTTTCCTTTGCAGTATTCATAGATGTGACTAACAAGTTGTTGTAACG
Organism: Bretschneidera sinensis; assembly: GCA_023935145.1. Classification (NCBI taxonomy): domain Eukaryota; kingdom Viridiplantae; phylum Streptophyta; class Magnoliopsida; order Brassicales; family Akaniaceae; genus Bretschneidera; species Bretschneidera sinensis. The sequence continues at coordinate 102,732,688 of CM043701.1, read as the reverse complement.
ACTTTTTTTCTTCCTAATATATGCATCTCTTTCAAACAAAAATACTTTTAAAAAGAAAGTCGAGCGAAGCACGTGCTCCATACTAGTAAATATATAAATATGTTGAGCTACAAGGCATTTATCTCAATTACCCCCTCCATTTCAACAATCAAGGTCGTCAGGCAAAATTTTGAGAAATCTAGGTGTCTAAGTTGCATATAAGTTGTCTTCCCCGCCTTTCCTTCTCCGGTGCCATAAAATATAATGTCCAGTTTAGTTGTGGTAATCAAAATTATAATAAAATATTCATTCATTTCGCGATGATTATTACATTATTTGATTGGTTTAAAATGATTATAATGAGTATTATATTGTAAGACTCATTATAACAAAATATAGTAACAGACATTACATTTTTGAAAGAGTGTAATAACTATTACATTACAATTTTAATTCATTTTGGATTCACAATATAATTAAATATTAATACAATGTTATCTTAAATATTATTATAATAAATAATATAATATATTTATAATAATATAATATGTTAGTAACAATTAATAAATACCAATATATTATTAAAAACTAAAAAATATAAATAAACTAATAAATATTTAAAAATATAATATAATATTATACTAAATATAATAAAACAACTAGATAATATCATTATAGTAAATAATACAATTTAATAAAAATAATATATAATAATATTATATTAGTAATAATTAATAAATATGAAATATATTATTAAAAATAAATAAATTAATAAATAAATTAATAAATAAATTAATAAATATTCAAAAACATAATTAAATATTAATATAATACTAGACAAAAAATCATTAAATAATATAATATTTTTCTGATAAATAATATAATATTATGATAGTAAATAATATGATATATACAATAAAATGATAATAATATTAGATATCATAAAATAATATATATATATATGAATAATAACATTATATTATTATAGTAAAAATATAATATATAAATAATAATACTAATATAATATAATTATATGATAAAATTATTAATTATTAATAAGTAAATATAAAATAATATGTCTAGTATAAATAAATTAATATAATAATTAACATGATTAATTTTATATATATTTTATCTTCAAACATATTTTAATTAGTTTGGTTTCATTTTATTGATATGAACATATTAATCAAACACTGTAATCGATTTCAGTTTCAAATTAAAAGTGTTTTTCATATTCTAATCAACAAAGTAATTAAGTTCCAATATTGATTTTATTATAACTTTGATTATATTACAGCCTTGATTACATTAGCACAATCAATCAGGGCATAAGTGTGACATTTCCCGCAAGTTCCTGCACAGGAAATAAAAGCATAGTTGAGTTATGCAAGGGAAACAAGAAGGAAAAAACAAGAAATCTTAGTCCCCCCTCCTGCCCAAAATGGAAAGCATAATGGTTAGCACCACATAACAACATTTGGGACCAAAGAACTGTGAGCCATCAACAGGTTCCTAATACACTACAGTCCAAAATATAATCTTGAATAACTAGATAAGGACAAGCTTCTCTATCATCAGATAAATGTCATGTCATCAGTATTGATATGACATTTATCTAATAATATATTAAGAAAAAAATTTCGGTTATCAGGAGATGATTTTTACTAATTAAATAGTTGGAGATAGGTGAAGTCCAGCGTGGTCATCATGGACAACATTTAGAACAGATTCATGCACTTGAATAGCAGTTGGGCCATTTCTTAGGATCTCCCGACACAATTTAATTGTTTCTTTCTCTAAATTCTTTATCTAGAAAAACAACAGGAAATTATCATTCCACGGCCTCAAAAATTGGATGCTCTTTGGAAGATATATTGTTGATGCAGCCAATAAACGCACAACCTAATAGCATATCAACATGTAGACAACCCCTTTATCTAATAACAGAGCAACACGTGGACAGTCTTCAATTAATAACGTAGCGACACGTGAACAATTCTTACACAATAACATGACAACAAGTGGACCATTCTCATCCAACAACATAGTGACACATGGACAAAGTCGTAGGTAGTCGTCACCACTCTCGGACTCCCCGCACAGACATGTAAGCACGATTACAAGGATTATTGTTGTCCCTGGACACGCGACTAGACCTTCCAGCGGAGAAGCGGGATCCTCGGGATTGCCCCATCCCTACCACGTGGGTAACCTCATATTCGAAACGCTATAAAAGGTCTAAGGTATGCAAATCTACTTCAGTTGGAATTTCACACACTTAGTTACTGAGACACTTAGCACCGTTATTCTCTCCATTTTTTCTAAAACCCTACACTAACAAGAGTGTCGGAGTGTCCTCGGAGGTATCCCCATTTTTTCTTCTCCGATGACTCTCTAGTTCACCCCAATTTCCTTGTGCAGGCATTGAAGCATTGATCTCCAGTTTAGCAACATATTTTGGGCATCAATAGATTAGTGCGGTCCATGGGAAATCACAATCGCTTGCTAACAGTAAAAACGAAGAAATCTAAAAAACTCATCTCTTACCATGCCACCCAGAAATACCACAAAGAATGCCAGCAAAAGAGTCTTTGGGGCCAGTACCGCACCCACACAAAACAGTACCTATAGCCAACGGTCCGAATCAAGACTCCCCGCTATGTTCGAACGAAGGTCCTATATCGAAGACTCACAACCCTTTCCCAGGACCCACAACCTCTGCCACACAGAGATTGACCCACCGAGATATCTCCAAGGGGTCGCCGTAGCGCATCCCACTATTATTATGCTCCAAGCACAATTCATGGAACTTTCGCGTCTGGTGGCTGACCTCGTTACCAAGGTTTGCAGAGGGGTTCGCCAACCCTCCCCCACACATTCTCGATAAAATCCTGAGTGTACGAGCCCTGCTAGCCATGGGCTCCCTATCGACAACTGTTCCACGACAGAGTCATCACCACCTCACATCGTCAAATCCAAAGGGAGTCCCTGCTCCAGGAGCAACCTCGGCCTCGACAGACAGATTAAGAAAATGGAGGAAAAAATCAACGAAGCACTCAAATGTCGAAGCCACAGTGTCCTGGACAAGCTCAACGTTCAGGACACGCCCTTCACTCAAAAGGTATTCGAAGCTCCGCTCCTGCCAAACTTTTGAATGCCAAACTTTAATTATGTTAATTTAGTCCATTTTACTTCATTTCTGTGTTTCGCATGTTTTTCTAGAGTATTGGAGAAAAAGAAGCATTTTTGGCACCTAAAGGAAGAAATATGAAAATCCTGGAGCAGCTGCTGGCTAAAGTGCGATCGAGCGCACTATTGGGTGCGATCGAGCGTATAAGCACTCATGCGCACATAAGAAGGATTGAGCGCAGCCTTGCGATCGAACGCTCAACGAATGCGATTGAGCGCACATGTACGGGTGTGAACAGTAAAACGGCAGAACTAGTTTTGGAAATAGAGGAGGTTTTGTGTTTTAGGAAGTTTAGGGTTTCCAGAGTCTTCTAGGGTTATTCAAACCCTATAAATACACCGGTAAACACACACAAAAAGGATCCCTTCTTTTATCTTTTACTTTGGATCGAAGTTGTAAGCTTGGAGAGGAATTGACGACTTGTCTTCACAGTATTCTTCTGGTTTTATATTTTATGTTTAGTTTATATTACGGTGCTTATCTTAGACAGCATGCGTAACTAACTCTTTATAGGGCTCGATTGAAGCCCTAGTTATGCTTTCCCATATATACATTCATTGATTATCTTTGCAATAGCCTTAATTATGATGCTTAACTTGATTAATGCTTGTGTTTATTTAAATTCCTCATATGTGTATGTCTGATCAATATGTGCATGCGGTATTGATTAGTTAGTTAGACCAATTTGGATGACCGAGTCTTGGGTTTGACAATAGTAACAAAAGAAATCTACACTGGATTCTTGGGTTAATCAACATGGGAAACCGGGAGTAGATACCATGCCCTAGGTCTCATGTGGTTGTCGATTTTCATAAATCTTATGCTTTCTTAAGGGACAACTGTAGGTCCAAAATATACTATGGCAATACCCAAGAGGGGGGTGAATTGGGTATTAAAAAAATTAAATACTTTTTGCAATCTCAAATAACAAAATATATGCGGAATTAAATCTTTCTAAATTACTAGCACAAAGATGAGAGAGTTTATTGCTTAATATAGAAATGATAATTGAATTATAAAATAATTAAGCAATCAATCTCATTTACTTGAATAATAAATAATTATAAGCAAGTAATTATGAAAGTAATTAAAGAGATAGAGTTAGAGAGATGCAAACTCGATTTATAGTGGTTCGGCAATATCGGAATCCTTCCGACCCTACGTCCACTCTCTTCAAGGATCCTCCTTGAAGTTTTTCACTAAACCAAGCAACTTACGGGTGTTGCTCAAACCGAAACACAAGCAACTTACGGGTGTTGCTCAAACCGTACAATCCCCTTCCTCTCGGAAGTAATCCCCTTCCTTTCGGAAGTAATCATTTTACAATAAAAGCTGTAAAGTAAATGGTAGAAAGGCAACAAATGAAAGCTTATACAACTGAATAATGTCTCTCTTTCAAAGAAAAGCTTGAAAAATAGCTCAACATGAGTATTTCAAAGCTTTTTTGAGTTTCAAAGAATGAATGACTTGATTGTGTGTGTTCTTCTCTTTTTGAATGTCTTCTCTTCCTTATTGAATGCTGAATTGAGTGGGTTTATATAGCCATCAATTAATATGGCCGTTAGACTTCAATTTGAATTGATTGTGCCTTTAAAATCTCAGATTTCGAGTCCTAACGGTCATATTTTTGAACTACCAGTCGACTGGGTCGTGATACCAGTCGACTGGGTCCTCTTAAAAATTCATATTTTTGCTGCTACAGTGTTACCAATCGACTGGTAAGTCATCCTAGTCGACTGGGAACCTTCTACCACTTTTACCAGTCGACTGCACTATTTACCTAGTCGACTGGGTCACTGTTGGAGCGATGCTACAGTGATTTCTGGATGAACAGTGTTTTCAGCATAATTTTCTTCATATCTCTTTATTCTTTTTGGATTTTTGAGTTCCAAAAAATCTCTTAATTCAATCAAACTTTCTTGCACATTAAACACACGAGTTAAACACTTCAAAAGTGTTTTGTTATCATCAAAATTAATCTAATCAATTTCTTGATTGAGGCATTTTTGATGATGACAAAACATATTACAAATTCAAGCATAATGTGTGTGCTAGATATATGAAGAATGATATATTACAAATGCTCAAGTAATTTTCTATGTCAACATAAATTCTTCTTAAATTCAATTAGAGAATGTTAAGAATTGAGCCCAAAGAATTTATTTGCATTTAATAAAATCACTTGGAGATTTTATATCTTCAATTAATTAAGACTATATAATAAAATTCAATGCAAATATAATTAGCTCCTAACAATTGAAATGCTTACAAAGTGTATATTAGGATTCAAATCTATAATTTATCCCTATTGACTTTGAAGATGCATTTAAATTATTCTCCTTGAATTTGATCTTTTGGAGAACTTATTGACTTTTGAGATCATCAACATTGATTCACCAATTTCTACAATCTTGATCTCTTTTGATGTATAAGCACTATTAACAATCTATATTACTTAAGTAATACTCATTAGTGCTTAATTAAGATTTTTGTTACTATCAAAATCATTCAAGGTCAACAATCTCCCCCTTTTTGATGGTGACAAAAATCTTAAGAATAAGGTCTAACAAGATCTCTAATATTCTTATTTTTCTCCCCCTTTTTGTCATAATAAAAAAGGGTGGATTTCAAAGAAGAGCTCCCCCTCAAAATATGCTATTGAAAATATTTTGATGAAACATTTTGAGAAAAGAATCATTTTACAAGATATCAAGAAATATAAAGCTTGTGAAAGAGTTCCTTTAGCACATAGAGATAAAATTCCCAAGATATAATATCCAAATTTAAAACATGTCAAAAATAGTTTATCGAGCATTTAAAACTCATTTGAGTAAAATGATTTTACCAAAGGTTTTCTCTTTTATTAATAAATTAGATTTTCTCCCCCTTTCAAAAAGTCTAAAGTAATTATTTTTAACTTTCAAGAGAAATAAAATTGGATAAAGCTTAACAAGCCTTATCGGTAGTTGATTGATTGAATAATCAAGACAAAGAGCTCATCAACTACTCAAAAAGATGTTCAAATTGGAAATATCTATAAGTACTTGAAAAAAAAATTACTTCTCCTGCATATATGCACCGAAATATAATTTTCAATTATCAATCAAATATCATTTTCAAGGTATGTTAGATTCAATAATTAGATGATTATCAATTCAACGCAAAGATAATCATTAATTTCAAACTCAAGCATATATAATAGAAAGTTTCATATTCAGCTCATGCTTGATAGATAAATAACTCAAAAATAGTTCTCAAATCTAAATTCAAGCTCATCACTTGATTTATCCAATGCCAAATCAAAGAGAATTTATCAAAGAACAATTAATATTTGAGTATTAAATGGCTCCAAACAAAGTCTAGATGTTCCAGTTGATTGGATAACACTTACCAGTCGACTGAAAGATTTGGCAGTGACTTACCAGTCGACTGGAAGATTTGGCAGTGACTTACCAGTCGACTGGGTCATACTTACCAGTTGACTGGATAAAAGGGCAGTGACCTATCAGTCGACTGGACCTTTAAGAAAAATTTCAGTCTTGAATTTGCAGTATGAAATTTGTTTATCTATGATATCTTGAGTGAGGGAGATATTTAAACAAGGATTAATACTCTTTCACTCAACGTCAATCATGCATATGATGAATTGTAGACGCAATCAAACATTTAGTTTATCAAAATCAAACAATCCCATCAACATTCTAATCTTACAAAAACTAGCTTCACTTAGGGGTTTTGTAAGAATATCAGCTATTTGATCTTATGAGGGTATGGATTCTAATCTTATATCACCTTTTTGAGCATGGTCTCTTAAGAAATGATGTCTTATTTCTATATGCTTGGTTCTAGAGTGCTGAATAGGGTTCTTGGTTAAGTTGATAGCACTAGTATTATCACAAAATATAGGAATATTTTTTAGGTTCATGCCATAGTCTTCTAGTTGTTGTTTCATCCATAACACTTGGGTACAACAACTTCTAGCTGCTACATATTCCACCTCAGCGGTTGATAGTGCAACGGAATTCTGTTTCTTGGAAAACCAAGATGTTAACATAGCACCTAAGAATTGGCATGTTCCACTTGTGCTTTTTCTATCTAACCTACATCCAGCAAAATCAGCATCTGAATATCCTACAAGCTCAAAAGATGATTCTTTAGAGTACCATAATCCTATGGTTTGGGTTCCTTGCAAATATCTAAGAATTCTTTTTACTGCAACTACATGTGATTCCTTAAGATTATACCGAAATCTAGCACACATGCATACACTGAACATAATATCAGGTCTACTTGCAGTTAAATAAAGCAAAACACCTATCATGCTTCTATAATATTTAGTATCTACAGGTTTACCTCCTTCATCGAGATCAAGTTTTGTAGATGTGCTCATTGGTGTTCCAAGTGGCTTTGAGCTTTCCATCCCAAACCTCTTTAGTAAGTCCTTAGTATACTTTGATTGATTGATGAAGATACCTCATTTAAGTTGTTTGATTTGAAGACCAAGGAAGTAGGTGAGCTCTCCCATCATGCTCATTTCAAATTCACCTTGCATGCACTTTGCAAACTCTTGACATATAGATTCATTAGTAGCACCAAATATAATATCATCAACATATATTTAAACTATCAAAGTGTCATTTTTGTGAGTTTTTGTGAAGATAGTTGTGTCTATTCTACCTCTTACAAAATCATTATCAATCAAAAATTTACTTAGTCTTTCATACCATGCCCTTGGAGCTTGCTTCAACCCATATAGAGCCTTAGAAAGCTTGTAGACATGATTTGGAAGACTAAGATTTTCAAATCCAAGAGGTTGCTCAACATAAACCTCTTCTTCTATAAAGCCATTTAAGAAAGCACTTTTTACATCCATTTGAAATAACTTGAACTTATTAAAGCATGCAAAGGCTAACAACATTCGAATAACTTCTAATCTAGCTACGGGAGCATAGGTCTCATCAAAGTCTATTCCTTCTTCTTTATTATATCCCTTAGCAACTAGTCTAGCATTGTTTCTAGTTACTATACCATTTTCATCCATCTTATTTCTATACACCCATTTAGTTCCAATTATAGAATGATCCTTAGGTCTTGGAACTAGTTTCCAAACATTGTTTCTCTCAAATTGATTTATTTTTTCTTGCATGGCAATAATCCAATCATTATCATTTTCTGCTTCTATAAAAGTCTTAGGTTCTACTTGAGACAGATAAGCTACATAATTACAAATATTTCTAATAGAAGAGCGAGTTCTTACCTCTTGTGAAGGATCACCAATTACTTGATCAATTGGGTGATAGTTCACATACCTCCAATCTTTAGGAAGACCATCATCTTGTTGGCTTGTAGATGGTTGATCCAAATTATGAGTTTCCATCTCTTCATTTGCTTGAGTTGCACTCTCTTTTGGGTCAACAATGGGAGTAGGAGTTTCCGTTCTTTGGATAAAATCTGCATCATCATTAAATGAAACTTCTCTACTACTAATAGGGTTAGACTCATCAAGAGTTACATGTACAGATTCTTCTACCATTAGAGTTCTCTTATTGAAAACTCTATAAGCCTTACTCGATGTAGAATATCCTAAAATTATCCCTTCGTCGGTCTTAGAATCAAATTTACCCAAGTTAGTTTTATTGTTATTTAGGATGAAGCATTTGCAACCAAATGTACGAAAATAGGAGATATTAGGCTTTCTACCTTTCCATAGTTCATATGAAGTTTTATCAAGCATAGGCCTATTAAAATTCTATTAAAGATATAGCAAGAAGTATTTTCTGCTTCAGCCCAAAAGTATTTTGGTAAACTATCTAGAACTTTGTTTTTCCTCTCAACAACTCCATTTTGTTGAGGAGTTCTAGGAGCTAAAAAGTTGTGATCAATTTCATTTTCATCACAAAATTTTGAAAAGCTTTGGTTTTCAAATTCTTTTCCATGATCACTTCTTATGCTTGAAACACAATTTTTTTTTTCATTTTGAACATTTTTGTAAAAGTTTTCAAATCCTTTGAAAGCTTCATCCTTGTAAGCAATAAAAATAACAAAGATATATCTTGAATAGTCATCAACAATAATAAGAACATATTGATGGTCACCTAGACTAATGGTACTTATTGGACCAAACAAGTCCATATGCAGAAGTTCCAAAGGTCTAGTAGTTGAAACTACATTCTTTGCTTTAAAAAAATCTTAGTTTGTTTTCCCATTTAACAAGCATCATACTTTGTCTTTTTCAAAATTGATTTTAGGAAGTCCAATGATTAAATCTCTTATTGAAACAATTTTTAGCAAGTTCATGTTTACATGACCAAGCCTTATATGCCATAGCCAAGGATTTTCACTAAAAGCAGAAAAACAATTTTCATTTTCAGAATGCAAGGATTTCAAATCAACTATATAGACATTTTCATGTCTATGGCCAATAAATTTAATCTTGTTGCTCTTGATGTCTATAACTAGACAATGAGAAGTCTCAAATGTGACTTTGTTGCCTTTGTCATATAGTTGACTAATGCTAAGTAAATTTGGCTTAAGGCCTTGTACTAGCAATACATTATCCAAGGATAGAGAAATCATTACCAACTTTTCCATGCCCGATGATCTTTATTTTGGTGTTGTCTCCAATGGTGACAAATCCACCATCTCTTAGAGTTAGCTCATTGAAAACACTTTTATCACCGGTCATGTGCTTCGAGCATCCACTATCAAGGTACCAACAATTACCTTTTTCTTTGGTGTGGAGACATACCTACATCACATAAGGATACACGATTGCACTTTTGGGTACCCAAAATTTTTTGGGTCCTTTGGGGTTAGTCCTTGAAAATACGGTTCCTTTTGGGACCCACACTTTCTTAACAATATATGGTATTCTATAGACATGTTGATGATGCACAATCATAGGATAATGGTTATTGAAATTTCTAGGATTTCTTAGTTGTGCATATCTATAATTCTTAGGATAGAAGTTCCTAGGATACATGTTTCTATTATGAGGAATATGAATATGCATGTCATTTCTAGAAAATGTATGATGATGATTTCTAGGATACATGCTTGTATTATTATGAATATATATATATATATATATATATATATATATATATATCATTTCTAGGATAACCAGAATGGTAATTCCTAGGATGTGCATGTGCAGTGTGCAAGTTTTGATTATACATATTATTCCTAGAATGCATATAATGATTATTCCTAGAATGTGTGTGAGCATATATATAGGCATGAGTATTTCTAGGATATGCATTAGAGTTTCTAGACTTTTTAGAATTTATAGAGGGAGTGCTTTTAACTTTGCTAGAGGTCTTTGAAGTAGAGGCTTCATTTACACATGATGCTTTCATGAATAAGCTCTCTTTTGATTTTTGCTTGGCTAATGGAGAATAACCTAACCCGGATTTTCCTCCATTTAATCTTTGGCAAGATAGCACTTCATCTAGCTTTTCTTTTCCAAGCATAAGTCTAGATATAGTATCATTTAATTCTATTATCTTCTTCTTTAAGTTTTCATTTTCATCTTTAAGAAGATCTTGAGAAGAATCATAAAGTAATGAAGATAGTTTATCTTTTTCTTCTCTTAGACCTACCATCTCTTTAGAAAGAGATGACACCTCTTTTTTAAGAATGGTGTTCCTAGAATCGAATTTCTTCAATTCTTCATACATTTCATTTATGACTTCTATCAATTCTTCACTACTACTAACAATGTTATTTTTTGAAGAGGAAGAAATCGATACCTCATTTTCATCGTCGATTGCCATAAGACATAGGTTGGCAATTTCCTCGCATTTGATTTCTTTATTCGAGGAGTCTTCTTCTTCTTCATCACCATCATGATTAAGATCTTTAATTTTCATAAAAGGTAAGGATGTGGTGGAACCATCAATTTTGTAATCCAAGTATCTTTCATGCTTCTTGAGGGATTCCATAAGCTCTTCTAAACTTTCACTTGTAGAATGCTTTGTCAAAATAATTTTCCGTTGATTTGACAAAGACCTAAGAAATATTCTCACAAGTTCAAGGTTAGAATAAATTTTACCCATGAAAGATAAAGTTTTAACAAGTATGGTAAAACGAGTTTGCGAATCAAAAATTGATTCGTTTTCATTCATTTTAAAATGCTCTAAGTCATGAACAAAGGTTTTTAATTTGAAATTCTTTTCTTGCTCATTTCCTCCATGTATGACCTCCAATAAATCCCAAATTTCTTTTGCGGTCTTACATGAGAAAATTTGATCAACTTCATTTTGATCAAGAGAACTATAAAACATGTTCATAACTGTAGCATTTAGTTGAATGAATTTATAATCATTTACATCAAAATCATTTTCATTTTCAAAAATGAAATACCAAGCATAATAATCATGAGCTTGAATAAAAATCTTCATTTGAGCTTTCCAATGGGTGAAATTTGTTCCATGGAGAGGAGGCGGACTAGAAGGATCTCTTCCTTCTAAAAATATAGTTTCCATAGGATCAACTCAAGGATATTAAGCCAAAAAATGAGAACGAGGCTCTGATACCAATTGTAGGTCCAAAATATACTATGGCAATACCCAAGAGGGGAGTGAATTAGGTATTAAAAAAAATTAAATACTTTTTGCAATCTCAAATAACAAAATATAAGCAGAATTAAATCTTTCTAAATTACTAGCACAAAGATAAGAGAGTTTATTGCTTAATATAGAAATGATAATTGAATTATAAAATAATTAAGTAATCAATCTCATTTACTTGAATAATAAATAATTATAAGCAAGTAATTATGAACAGTGTTACCAATCGACTAGTAAGTCATCCTAGTCGACTGGGACCCTTCTGCCACTTTTACCAGTCGACTGCATTATTTACCTAGTCGACTGGGTCACTGTTGGAGCGATGCTACAGTGATTTCTGGATGAACAGTGTTTTCAGCATAATTTTCTTCATATCTCTTTATTCTTTTTGGATTTTTGAGTTCCAAAAAATCTCCTAATTCAATCAAACTTTCTTGCACATTAAACACACGAGTTAAACACTTCAAAAGTGTTTTGCTATCATCAAAATTAATCTAATCAATTTCTTGATTGAGGCATTTTTGATGATGACAAAACATATTACAAATTCAAGCATAATGTGTGTGCTAGATATATGAAGAATGATATATTACAAATGCTCAAGTAATTTTCTATGTCAACATAAATTCTTTTTAAATTCAATTAGAGAATGTTAAGAATTGAGCCCAAAGAATTTATTTGCATTTAATAAAATCACTTGGAGATTTTATATCTTCAATTAATTAAGACTATATAATAAAGTATAATTAGAGATAGATATCAAAGCTCTATGTCCTTATTATTATTAAAATCACACTCAACTGTTAACTCTATCTTTTATTTATTTATTGAGAAACTGATTCTAAAAATTGAAATTCACCAATCCCTGTGGAAATGATCTCGCACTTGCACACTATGCTACTATTGACCTTGTGCACTTGCAAGTAAAACAAGTTCGATTATTTGTTTATTTATTTAGGTAGATAATCGCACAACATCTCGTTTAAAACTAAGGAGCATTAGCACTTTCAAGGAGCTGAGCTACGCCTTCAACATCATCCAATTCTGAGGAGAGAGACACCGAGCCTACATTTCAAGGTTCAATGCCACCGCTTGGGAGATCCCTGACCTCGACCCCAACGTCCAGATACTAGCATTCAAAAATGAACTAAGGTCCGAAATCTTTAGCTCTAAGCTCACCAAGCGATCGCCCAACAACATGAACGAGATTTTAACTCGAGCCGATAAGTATATGCTAGCACAAGATGATCAAGTCTTTCGGACGGAACGAGAATGGGACATGGAGAAGAAGAGGAAAGACCCTGTCAGTCCTCTCCATGAACCAACCAAAAGACCTTTAGACGAAAACAGACACAAAGCTCCCGACCGTTTCAAGAGCTTTACTCTCCTCATCGCATCCAGAACCAACGTCCTGATGCAACTCTAAGATAGGATGATCCTACAATGGCCACTAAGCCTGTTGCACCTCAATGGTGATCAAAGCAAGTTGTGTAAGTTCCATAGAAACCACGGGCACAATATCGAACAGTGCCTGGCCCTGAAACATCAAATTGAGGCCTTTATCAGCAGAGGCGGTTGAAAGAATTCACCAAACCATAGCGAGAAAGAATGCCCGAATGGCCCCAAAGAAGTCTCGAGAGTCAGTCTAGTCAAAATCAAACACACCAAGTCTCTCGGAGAGATTTAGGGCCAAACCAAGAAGGGCCTAGCCGGAGAGGCCCAGAGGCCACCACAACCAAGGTCATCAAGACAATCTGCGGAGGTACCATCGCCGGGGGCACCTCAAGACACAACGAAAAAGTCTATACTAGGTTCGTGGCATCAGTTAATTGGTCCTACAAACGCTGGAAGACAGACTAAGCAATCTCCTTCACAAAAAAAGATCTGGAGGAAGTACAGACCTCGTATGATAATGTTGTGGTGGTATCCCTTCTTGTGGCCAACCACAGCATCAGATGCATCTTGGTCGACAATGGGAGCTCGACCAATATCCTGTTTTACGACGTGTTCCGACAGATGCAGTTAGAAGATACTTAATTGGAACTTGTGGTCACTCCGCTCTACGGTTTCTCAGGGAGCTCGGTGTTCGCCGAAAGCAGCATAGTCCTCTCAGTTATCGCAAGGACAGCCCTACAAACAACCATTGTACATACTGTTTTCCTAGTGGTCAAGCAATCGTTGTCCTACAACATGATCATCGGCAGACCCACCCTCAACAAACTTAAAACGGTCGTTTTCACCTACCATTTAAAGATGCAGTTCCCCACCGACGATGGGGTAGGTGAAATTAGAGGAAACCAGCAAGTTTTTGGGTTCTGCTGCCTAAACGTCGTGAGAAAGAGGGATAACAGAGGCCCTCTCTCTGACCGTAGTCTCTCTTTCAGAGGCCAGCCTATGAAAAAACTGACCGCAGTCTTTCTTGGCTAAGATACCTTCCAAACGGTCCAGATCGGCTCTAACCTCCTAGAAGGCCCCAAAAGATCCTTGCTTTCCCTCATTCGAAAGAATCAAGACCTCTTTGCATGGTTGACCTTGGACATGCCCAGAATCAGCTTAAAGGTGATTGTATATCGGTTAAACGTGGATCCCAGCCACAAGCCGGTTATCTAAAAAAAGAGATCGTTCGCCCCTGAACGACAAGCCGCCATCAAAACTGAAGTGGACAAGTTGGTCGCAATGAATTTCTTCGAGAAACAAATTATCCCGACTGGGTGTCCAATATGGTGATGGTCGAAAAATCCAATGGAAAGTGACGAATCTACATCGATTTCACAGACCTGAACAATACTTGCTCGAAAGATAGCTTTCTGCTACTGCGGATCGATCATCTTGTCGATGCAACATCGAGGCAGAAGCTCCTGACTTTCATGGATGCCAACTCCAGCTACAACCAGATCTTCATGCACGAGTCTAATCAGGAGAAAATAGTCTTCGTCACCAGTCAGGGATTGTACTACTACAAGGTTATGCCCTTTGGTATTAAAAACGCTAAGGTAACGTATCAGACATTGGTAAACAAGATCTTCCACAGGAAGAACATGAAAGTCTATGTGGACGATATGTTGGTCAAGAGTGTCGAGGCCAAAGACCACGAAGCCGATCTGGATGAAGTATTCGAGGTGCTTCAACGTCATCAAATGAAACTGAACCCCACGAAGTGCGCTTTTAAAGTCACTCGGGGGAAGTTCCTCAGCTTTATGGTAACCCAAAGAGGCATAGAGGCCAACCCAAAAAAAATCAAGGCCATCATTGGGATGACCCCTCTCAAACAGTAAGAGAAGCGCAACGGTTGACGGGGTGGGTAGCTGCACTCAATTAGTTCATGTCAAAGTCCGTGGAGAAGTGCCTCTCCTTCTTCAAATCCATCAGAAAAGTAAAAGACTTCACATGGACTGAATACTGTCAGAAGGAGTTCAAAGAGCTAAAAGAATATTTGAGCTCACCCCCACTTCTGACCAAACCCATCACCAACGAAGAACTCTTCTTGTACCTATCGGTCGGGTAGGAAGTAGTGGCCTCTGTCCTGATCAGAGTAGAAACGGGTGTCCAAAGACCTATGTACTATGTAAGCAAGATCCTCCACGGTGCGAAAACATGGTATCTCTCGATGGAAAAAATGGCATACACCCTCCTGATCACAGCACGGAAACTTCGACCATACTTTTAAGGACACACCCTCATCCTCTTAACGGATTAGCCACTAAACAAGTGCTCCACAAGCCAGATGTCTCCGAAAAGATGGTCAAATGGTCCGTAGAGCTCAGTGAGTTTGACATTCGGTATCATCCTCGCAAAGCCATTAAAGTTCAAGCTCTTGCGGACTTTATCATAGAAACAACACTCCAAGGCAAACCAGACTCAACACCAAACCTTGAGATGGTCGAAAAAGTTCCACAGTGGACTTTTCATGTAGACAGATCTTCCAATAGTACCGAAAGCGGTGTCGGGCTCATCCTATGTAACCCAGATGGTTTCACCGTTGAGTACGCTTTAAGGTTAGGATTTAGTGTCTCTAACAATGAAGTAGAGTACGAGGCGTTACTGGCCGGAATGATGTTAACTAAGGCGATGGCCATCGAAGCCTTAGACGCTTACAACGACTTATAACTGGTAGTGAACCAGGTTAATAGAGAATTCAAAGCCCAATAAGAGAAAATCGCTTGCTACCTAGAAAAAGCTAGAGAACTTGATGCTAAGTTAAAATTATTTCGAATAACCCAAGTCCCCCAGGCGAAAAACTCAAAAGTTGATTCCTTAGCTTGGCTCTCCTCCTCCCTCCAACCCGAGCTAACACTGACGGTCTACTTCGAAACATTCGCCTCCCCGAGCATTGAGAAGATCCCTGTGTTACCAGTGACTGAAGTAGAAACCTAGGTTGATCCAATCCTTTGGTATTCACGAGACGGTCAGCTTCTTAAGCAAAGAGGCGAAGCCAGAAAAATCATATCCCGAGCATCAAGGTATACAGTCATAAATGATCAGTTGTACAAAAGAGGTCTTACGAAACCTTACATGAGATATCTAGGGCCCACCGAAGCCAACTATGCCCTTTGGGAGGTTCACGAAGAAGTCTACGAAAACCACCTAGGAAGCTGAGCCCTGGCCTTCAAAATACTCCGACAAGACTACTATTGGCTCAAAATGCAAAAACAAACCATAGAATTAGTCAAGAAGTTCAAAAGCTATCAGTAGTACTTTTTGGTGCCCCACCGACCGGTTAACCCTCTTACCTCAATTGTGAGCCCGCTCTTCTTTGCCATATGAGGGATCAACCTCTTCGGCCCCTTCATTGAAGCACCTGATCAACGAAAACACCTTATCATTGGGATAGATTACTTCACCAAATGGGTAGAGGCGGAATTACTGGCTAGTATAACTGACCACCAGGCTAGGAGCTTCGTTTGGAAGTCTATGGTATGCCACTTCGATGTCCCTGCATACTGGTGACCGACAACGACAAACAATTTGATAGTTACTAGTTCAAAATATTCTACGAAGAACTGCACACCGAACACCGATTCAACTCCGTCGGATACCCACCAACTAACGGACAAGCCGAATTAACCAATAGGATGATTTTGCAAGTCATCAAGAGGAGATTAGATGAGGCAGGCAAACAGTGGACTAACCACCTGCTAAACATGCTCTGGGGGTATTAGACCACCGCCCAAACACCTATGAGAGAAACCCTATTCTTTATGGCATATGGCTCCGAAGTGGTTATTCTGTTGGAAATCGAGGCATATTCACTACGAGTATAGAATTTCAAAAATGACAACAACGAAGGAGACTTACGGATGAACGTTGATATTATCGATAAAGTTCGAAATAAAGCCCAAATCCTGCTGGCTGCTTATCAGTGGAGGGTCGCCAAGTATTACAACTCTTGGGTCTGAAGCAGAAACTTTAAGTTACGCGACTTCTTCCTATGGAAGAGCGAAATATCTCATCCACGAGAAACATGGAAACTCATCCCAAATTGGGAAGGTCCATATCACATTAAAAGAATATGTCAATCCAGTACCTTCGAGCTCGAAGAACTAAGTGGTAAACCCGTTCCTCGCATTTGGAAGGCCGAAAACCTCCGTAAGTTCTACTAGTAGTGTATGCCCCGAGTGTGGCTCACAGAACACCTCGGTTAACTAAGGTTGTAATATCAAAAGTATGATTACAGTAAAGGACAATAAATTAATAAGAAAACTTGCAGTTTCATTAAATTACATAACAGGTTAAAGAACTTGAAAATCATTTTCATAAAAATTGGGTCTCTATCACAGAACACATATCTTGGAAGGCAGCCAGGGCATCCTTCATAGCCCTCTGAGTATGAGCTTTGGCCTCTTCCCTAAGCCGCTATTCTGAGGCTACATCAGCATCCCTCTCCTGAGCGGCCTCAACCCTAGCCTGGTTGGTCGCCTCCAAAGATGCTTGTAGTTGGCTGATGAGCTCAGCACTCTCGTCTACCTTCTGCTGAGCTTGACCCAACTTCTCAATTGTGTCTATGCACCAGCACGACAATATTACCAACAGCACGCCCGACTAAAATAAGATAAGGATCGTTAGCTACCAAGATAAAGAGAAAATCTAAGGAAAGGAAAGGAAGACCCTTTTACCTGGGAAGCCAAGGTCTCAACAGCGGAGTAGAGTCCCTCGAGTGGCCTCCACAAGGGCTCAAACATGTCCCATAGCGAGACCCCCAAGATTAAGTGTTCCCAGGCCACCCGGGGATATGGAAAGAGGGAATCGTCAATCTTCAAGCCTAGTTGGGTGTGAAGATCGTTGCACCTGAATGAGCACCGTGGGATAAAGACGGAGAATGGAGCACAGTTGGAGTAACCCCCAGCTTAAAGGAGAGCTCGAGAGGGCTCTCTAGGTTAATAAGAGTCAGGAAAAGAGCATGTGGCCTTTTCCTCGTGCCCGGGGCAAGAACAGGCTGCTTCCCTGCTTGGGTAGCCTTTTTTCTCTCCAAGGCCAGCTTCTTGGCCTTGGTCGTCGCCTCCATCTCTACCCAAACACGGAAGAAAAAATTACATAAGTATAGGATGAACGTGCAAGGATACGGAGCAAAGCATAAAAAAATGATAAACAAAAGGAAAAATGCACAAGTATAAAGTAGCGGGTGCAGGGGTTACCACTCTCTATAGACTCCTCGGGGCATTGAGAGCAGAGGTCGCACCTCACCTACTCCTCATTGTCATACAAGACCTCCATGTCCAGGGGTGTGGCCACTATGGCATTCAATGTGTCCTACTCGAGAAACAAGAGGCTCAGTTTTTTGCAATTCCCCGCCCGATCCAAACTCCAAAAGAGCGGAACACCAAAACTCCTCTCACTTTGGATGAAGAAGAATGACTTCTTCCACCTTTTAATCGAAGATGACGTCTTTCTCAACAACCTTCTCTTCGCTCTCGAATTGATCACGACCCACCCAGTTTGGTCGTGCTTACTTATCTGAAAGTGGGCCTTGAAGACATCGATATTCATCAATCCCTTTACCTCTGTACAGACACAGATGAAGGCCATAACAGTCGTATTGAGTTTGGTAATAGTTGGTATAGTGTTATATTAAAGTACCTTAGCACTGTGTAAAAGAAGGGATGGAGGGGAAATCGGAGCCCGACCTTCATGTGTTGCTTGTACACATAGTTCATAGGGCGCATGACTCGAAAGGACATCCAAGGCCCTCCCTCCAACCCTAGCTGGCCTAAAGATGTACTCCTCGAGAATACGATATGTTCTCTGGATTACCTCGAGATCCTCCTCCATTTGGCTGCATATAACGTTCGCTGCAAACATTCACTGCACCCTCTCCTCCACAGCCATATCCCCCTCAGCTCGATCAGGGCACTGTCTACCTTATCCTCACCCTCAGAGGTGGAGTCATTTTCATACTTCTCATCTTCCACTGCCATGTAGGGCACCATGGCCAGTGGCCCCTCCCTGGCCTGGGCACCTCCCGACACACTACCATCACTACCACTACCACTATTGGGCCTATCGCGAAATTTATTTACTGAAGACATGTAAAAGTAGACAGAAGAAATTCACCAAAGTGTGATAGCCTGAGCAATTCCTCCCCAGCCAAAGTCTCGATCTCCCTCCAACTCTGAGCACTCTCAAACCTCAAGCACCCTCGAACTTCAAGACAACTTTTAGCACCCTCACACCAAAATCAACTCCGAGCACTCTCAAAATTTTGGGACGAGTCCGTGGGCTCTCAAATTTTTCTATAATTACAAGTGAAGTAAAGTGAAGAGAAATAAGGAACAAACGCCCTTATATAGGAAAAGAGGTGTGACAAACGAGGAGTATTAAATCTTACGATTAGTAGGACGTGACGGTCAAAGTAACCGATGCTACTTTTATGTTCCCCAAGAGCCTCCAATCGCAATGACAAGATGTTTTGCTTGCTCGAGGTGACATTCCATTCCCCAAGGGAACAAATCAATAATGACACCTCTGTTTCTACCCTGGACAACTGCATGTATTAACTAGCTAAGTACACCACGTGTAAAAATATTCTGAAAACAACCCAAAGAATATCTTTTTTGGGCATAGAAGGCAAAAAGAATTATCCAGGGCCCAAAAGGCGTGAAACCCAATAGTCCACCAAAAACTTTAAAAGAATAAGCCCAAGACTTCACTCCATGAAAGGAAGCATAAAAAACCACTAAGGATACCAAAAATGAACTGCCTAAATTGAACGTCTCCAAGGCCGAGCATATTGACTGCTTCTCATATGCTCGGACCAACGCCTCCAACGTCGAGCATATTGATTGTTGCTCATATGATTGGACCAATTTCTTCAAGGTCAAGCATATTGACTACTACTTATATGCTCGGAACAACGTCTTTAAGGCCGAGCATATTGACTGTTGCTCATATGCTTGGACCAACGTCTCTAAGGCCGAGCTTATTGACTGTTGTTCATATACTCGGATCAATGTCTCCAAGGTTGAGCATATTGACTACTGCTCATATGCTCGGACTAACACCTCCAAGACCGAGCATATTGACTGCTGCTCATATGCTCGAACCAATGTTTCCAAGGCCGAGCTTTATCATACTTCCTTAGAGCACACAAATGTACTTAAGGAAGTGGGGGCCCTTTGATGCAGCCAATAAACGCACCACCCAATAGCATATCAACACGTGGACAACCCTTCTATCCAATAGCACAGTGACACATAGATAGTCCTCAACCAATAGCGTAGTGACACGTAGATAGTTCTTACCCAATAACATGACAACACATGGACCATTCTCATCCAACAACATAGTGACACATGGACAAAGTTATAGGTAGCCGTCACCACACCTGGACTCCCCGCACATACATGTAAGCATGATTATAGGGATTACTTGTTGTCCTTGGACACGCGACTAGACCTTTCAGCAGAGGAGTGAGATCCTCGAGATTGCCCCATCCCTACCATGTGTACAACCTCACCTCTGAAATGCTATAAAAGGTCCAAGGTATGCAAATCCACTTCATCTGGAATTTCACACACTCAGTTACTGAAAACACTTAGCACTGTTATTCTTTCCATTTTTTCTAAAACCCTACACTGACAAGAGTGTCGGAGCGTCCTTGGAGGTATCCCCTTTTTTCTCCCCCGATGACTCTCCAGTTCACCCCCATTTCCTTGTGCAGACATTGAAGCATTGATCTCCAGTTTAGCAACATATTTTGGGCATCAACAATTATGTTATGTGAGTTTCTTGAATAAATTCTTAAATAAAATGGCAAGGAAAAAATAGCAGGAAATTTAGCATTAGGCTAAATAGATTGTAGACCAACAAAATGGTACAATTGTGTTGACAAGTCCCATTTTCTCTGCTTCAGAAGTTATGTACAACCTTGCCAAAAACCACATTTCATGTGCCTTTGTTGACCCAACCTGTTTAACCAGAATTCATGCTCGAAATTAATTTGTATTTTCTCAAGAAAATCATCCACCTAAATCAAATACAAAAGGAAGTATTTCCTTAATTGTAAATATCATATTACTATTCGACCAAAACAAGAAGCCATGTGATGCAAGTAATTTGCCGAATGAAAGACACCTAATTAGTATACAATGCTTATCAAACGGGACATGATAGAACTTTCATAGCCAGCATTGATCGAAGCTTCCAACCTGCCATATGCGCAAAAGTAAGGTGATTGCGATAGGGATTTTAGTAGCAGATGGGTAGAGAGCAGTAAATTGCACCTCTTCCACCCATAAAATGCGATGAAGCCTTGAAGAGTATGTCGCAGATTGGTCTCAATTCCCCATGGTTGCATGTGTTTATTTGTCACCCCACTTCCCACCACGAATAGAAAGTACATTTGTATACGAGGGGTTACGTGTGTTCATTTGGGCTTTGATTTGTAGAGAGAAAAGATAAGAGAAGATGGAAAAACAAAATGATTATGTCTTTCATCTTTTATTTTGTAAAGATGATAAAAAAAAAATTTATTTTAACTTTCTTTCTCCAATAATCCCATTTTAGTATGATTATGATTTGTTCATATGAAAAGAAAACATTAAACATCAAACTCTTTTTTCTTAAAGGTAGTGTTAAATATGACTTAAATTCTTTAAGGTTTAAGTGTTATATCTTTCTCAATTTGTATTCTCACCATTATTTGGAGACGTAAGAGTTTTATCTCCGAATTATGTAATTTTTGTAAGTATTTATTTTCATTGCTTTATTCTTAATCACTCTCTTTTCCCTCTTTCTTCCTCTTTATGTCTTTGGAATTAGCATAACCGTCTTCTCTTCTCAACGCCCAATCACCACCACTACAAAATGCCTTGGCTCCCTACATGAACATTTTGTTGATAATGACAAATCTGAAAAAACCTCCATGGAACTAGGAGATATAGATTTGATCCATATCTAACATATAAATTCACAATTCAAATTTCCATATGCTAATAAAAAGGTCGTCAACAATTTTAATTTAGACCCTCTTTGAGAACATAAATAATTATATGATACGGTATCCAATAAACTAGTCATGTAAAAATATTCAATCACATAATTTTTTTGTTAAAGTATAAATAATTAATTAGAATCTTTTTCATAAATTTAAGTTTTTGAGATAATTGACAACTCAATTATTCTTCATATGATATTAGAACTTCCAGTATTTCTTGTGCAAAACCTTTATTCCTTCAGTCAGCTTGCACATAAGGGGCGCGTTAAAGCGTAAAAAATTAATTGGGTCATTCCCCATAAACTTAAGCGTTTGGAATAGTTAGTAGCTCAATTATTCTTACGCTGCACACATTTGGTTAAAAAGTGAAATTGAATTTAATTAAATGCACATTCCCTTTAAATAAAGTATATAGTTGAAATAGAATAATTGTTCTATTCCAATGTTTGGTTCATTATATTGAATTTACTATTTCATCTTCATTTCAATTTTTGGTTCGTTTTATTACTAACTGGAATAAGATAAAATATACAACAAATGACAAAATGACCCTTAAGGCCTTACTTATATTTAAGTTTACAATTAGCTAAATTTATTGTTTACTATTTTTTTTGTGTATAACGTATATGAATTTGATATTTTTAGAATTAACTTTTTTTTTACCCCAAAACGACAAAATATAATTAGTACCTTGTTAAGCGAAGTTCGTGGAAGAATTACGAGTTACTCTCACCATGATTTTCAAATTTTACAAATGTGCCATTGAACAATAATTTATAAAAAATATTGTTTGTTATTTACTGGAATAAAAATTGCCAGTGAAAATGATGACTCCAATCAAACTGTCGTTCCTGGCAACGCACGCATAAGCCCCCTAACCGTTTGAGGCTAGAACACATTTCTCCTCTCAGGCCTATTTATGGTGGATATAAAGTCGACCACATTTTTCATTGATTAACTTAAAATTTTGGGATAATAAGTTTCTCAATCTGTTAATTAATCAAAATCAACAAAGTTAATGTTAAATTTAGTCATAGAGCTGCATAAAAAAATTAGATCAAGGGTTTTGGTGATTTCTCGCCCTTGATTTTGGAGAGTCTCTTGATTTTGTATTTCATTCCTTTATAGTCTCTCACCACTGCACCATCACCTGTGTAGGAGTTTTAGCTATTGCCTTTTCGATTGCTTCACCAACTCCTTTCTCGTAGATAATGTTGGTGAATTCCATGCCAGATTCATCGCAAGTGTTGAATTTAAGAGAGGAAGTGAGACAATACAAAGAGAAGAATTGTATTGAATGGTGTGATTTACTTACAAAGGGAGCTATCCTATTTATATAAGCTAATAGGAGAAGTAAAGCTATACACAACCAATGTGGGATTATCTTATTTATACAAGCTAATAGGAGAAGCAAAGCTATACACAACCAATGTGGGACTAAGCCCATATAATACATTAACATCCCCCCTCAAACTCAAGGCGGTAAGTGGGAGGTGAACTTGAGTTTGGAAACCAGAGAGTGAAAGCGTCCGGGTGGATGAGCCTTAGTGAAAATGTCAGCTGTCTGATCGGCTGAACTGACGGATTGTAGACGAACCGTATTCTAGAGAATGTGATCACGGATGAAGTGGATATCATTCTCGATGTGTTTTGTATGCTCGTGGAAGACATCATTGTGAGCGATCTGAATAGCACTCCTGTTGTCACAGTGTAGGATAGTGGCAGCAGGAGAAGAGATACCCATGTCAGCGAGTAGCCATCGAAGCCAGAGAAGTTCTTGAGTTGCATCAGCCATGGCACGATATTCAGCTTCAGTACTGGAGCGAGCAACCACAGTTTGTTTCTTACTACGCCAGGAAATAAGAGAATTGCCCAAAAAGAAACAGTAACCAGTGGTTGAACGTCTGTCGGTGGGGTCTCCGGCCCAATCGGCATCAGAATAGGCTTGTAAAACGGGGGCAGACTATGCTGAGAAATGAAGCCCATGAAATAAAGTACCCTTGACGTACCTAAGAATGCGAAGAACAGTCGAGTAATGGGTGGTCCGAGGAGCGGACAAGAACCGACTGACTTGATGAACGGCATAGGCAATGTCAGGGCGAGTGACAGTAAGATATACAAGACTTCCAACCAGTTGACGATATAGAGTGGCATCCTGAAGAGGTGAACCATCGAGTGGGGTAAGTCTGACATTCGGCTCGAGAGGAGTAGTGGCAGTGGTTGAGTCAGTGATCCCAGCCTTGGAAATAAGGTCCGAGGCATATTTGGCCTGAGAGAGAAAAAATCCATCAGAATTAGATGAGACTTCGAGGCCAAGAAAATAGGTGAGCACGCCAAGATCTTTCATCTCGAATTGGCCACTGAGAAACTTTTTGAGTTCAGAAATACCATGTGGATCATCTCCAGTAATAACCATATCATCCACGTACAGTAAAAGAAGGATAATACCGTTGGCAGTATGGCGGATAAACAGAGCCGAATCATGAGCACTCGGTGTGAACCCAAACTGATGAATGGTAGTGCTGAATTTGGCAAACCAGGCACGTGGAGCTTGTTTTAAACCATATAAGGCACGACGAAGGCGACAAACTTTGTTTCGAGTGGCATCCAAGCCGGGAGGTGTATGCATATAGACTTCCTCAAGAAGTTCCCCATTCAGAAATGCATTTTTGACATCCATTTGAAATAGAGTCCATCTTCGAATGGCGGCGACAGTCGAGTAATGTCTCTTCATAGTCAATGCCATATTCCTGAGCAAATCCCTTGGCAACAAGTCGGGCTTTATATCGTTCAATAGAGCCATCAGAAAGTGTCTTGATCTTAAACACCCATTTGCACCCAATAGGAGTTTTTCCAGCGGGTAGATCAACAATATCCCATGTATGAGTTTTAGCTAGGGCCTGAAGTTCTTCATCCATTGCTTTCTGCCAAAGAGGATTAGTACTAGCCTCCTTATAGGATTGAGGCTCATGCAGATGAAGTATAGTGGAAAAACAATGATAATCACAATGGTAATCAGCAAGATGAGAAGGGGGGTGAGTTACCCTGGTAGATCTGCGGGGGTGATCTGGAGGATGGCTCTCAGAGGGAGTCAGTGCAGACTCATCAGACATAGGAATATCCTCGGGCACGACCGATTGAGTCAGAGAGGTGAGGTCAGCTGATGGTTCTGGAGCTGGAATTGGGTCTGGGTCTGGGTCTGGAGAGGTAGGATTAACTGGTGGTTCTGGAACGGAAGGGGTGATATCAGCTGGTGATTCGGAGGTGGACTCAACAGTACCTGAAACTGGATTATCAGGAAATAACTTAATAGATGGATCAGTAAAGAATCTGGAGTTAGTGATGGTTGATATGTCAAATGACCGTAAGGAAGAGAACATTTGATGTTCCCAAAAAATGACATGACGAGAGATACGAAGAGTTTTAGAAATAGGATCCCAGCATCGATACGCCTTATGTTCAATACCATATCCAATGAAACAACACAGATGAGCCCTTGGTTGTAATTTGTTGTGTTCATGTGGTTTGAGAAGAACAAAACAAGCGCAACCAAAGACTCTGAGGTTAGAGTAATCAGGAGGTTTACCGAAAAGGCACTCGAATGGAGATTGATTTTGGATTGTAGTGGAAGGGACACGATTGATTGTGTATACTGCGGTGAATGCAGCATCACCCCAGAAACGTTCAGGACATGATGACGAAATGAGTAGAGCACGAACGGTGTCAAGAATATGTCGATGTTTGCGTTCAGCTCGTCCATTTTGTTGGGAGGTTCCAGGGCACGAGCGGTGGGGGAGCGTGCCATTTTTGTGAAGTAGGTTTAGAAAAGCACGGTCTTTATATTCCATTGCATTATCTGAACGAAAAATTTTGATATTCCGAGAGAATTGAGTTTGAACCATAGAAGAAAAATCAGAATATATTTGAAAGAGTTCAGATCTGCTTTTCATAAGAAACAACCAAGTATAACGAGAATAGTCATCCACAAATATAACAAAATAACGAGCACCACCCATTGATGCATGAGGAGAAGGCCCCCAAACGTCAGAATGTACTAAATCAAAAGGTGCAAGGGAAACGGACTGACTCTCATTAAAAGGTAAAGCTGATCGTTTTGCAAGTTGACAATGAATACAATGAAAAGACTCATGCTGAAATGAACCTAACTGACCACTAGAAATAAGAGAACGTAGAGGGCTAGATGAAGTATGACCTAACCGAGAGTGCCACAATTCCACAGGTGAGAGTGCTGGGATGGATGCGGCTGATTGATTTGGTGATGGTGAGGATGGGACTTGGAGATGAGTGAGCTCAAAGAGGCGTCCAACTTTACGGCCGGTTCCAAGGAGTTTTCCTGTCTGAGGGTCCTGCACACGACAACCAGTAGAAGAAAAATGCACATCAAGTCCAAGATCACATAGTTGTCCAACAGATATAAGGTTAAGCGTAAGATTAGGAACTAAATATGTGTCAGGGAGAGACAAATGAGAACTATCAACATGTCCAGTATGGCTGACCAGCATATTTGATCCATTGGCAGTGTGAATAGTAGGCGCATGCTCATCACGGGTTTTAGAGGAAAAAATAGAGGCATCAGAAGTCATGTGATTGCAACAAGCAGAATCGAAATACCATCGGGATGTACCTAGTGTAGTTGACATGGCTATATTGTTACCGATTTTATTTAGAGCCTCGATAAGAACGGTGCAGAAACCACTCCAATCAGGTGGAGAATTGGATGAAGTTGGTGTAGCATCAGTGGTTACGGCAGCAGTATTCTTTGGCTTGGAATATGACCGATTGTATGAGCCTCGAGAGTGATATTGGTTCCCATTTGACTGATTTCCAGATGGAAGTTTAGGGCAGTCTGCAAGATAGTGACCCGGTTCTCTGCAGACTTTACATAGGCGAGAAGGACATTTGAACAATTCATGCCCTTGTGAATGACAATACTTGCAATATAAGGGCTTCTGGTGTGTGCTCTGTCGGTGGGGTAAGTCCGATTCAGCCATAGGAGCAAAGAGGAAGGTGAACCTCCAAGAAACCAGTGATGTGACGGTCAACTGATGATATGGCAGTCAACCGGTGATGTGGCGGTCAACTGATGACATGGCAGTCAACTGATGATGTGACGGTCAACGAGTAACGTGGTGCTGACGTGTTGTTGATGTGGTGCTACTGTGGCAGCAGCGTGTCTGAAACAGGAGCGGCAGCGGATATGATGTCAACGGGTGACGTGGCACTGATGTGGCAGCGGAGATGATGTCAATGGGTGAGGTGGCAGTGAGGTGGCGCTGATGTGGTTTTTAGGGCTGACGTGGCAGCAGCGTTTCTGAAACAGAAGCGACAGCGGAGATGATGTCGATGGAGAATGAGACTCCGACTATAGTGATGACCAGACAGGTATGAAAAGGATATACTAGAAGTTTTTCTGATGTGAAGGATCCACTAATAGTGACAATCACAGAGCATACTCAACTCTTAATATACCGAGAATTTCTGATGTGAAGGATCCACTTACTCAACTCTTAAAATACCGAGAACCATTAAGGCTCTGATACCATGTTGAATTTAAGAGAGGAAGTGAGACAATACAAAGAGAAGAATTGTATTGAATGGTGTGATTTACTTACAAAGGGAGCTATCCTATTTATATAAGCTAATAGGAGAAGTAAAGCTATACACAACCAATGGGGGATTATCTTATTTATACAAGCTAATAGGAAAAGCAAAGCTATACACAACCAATGTGGGACTAAGCCCATATAATACATTAACAGCAAGCAACTCTCCATACAACTTCGTGACTCGGCACCTCACCGTGAATTCGACGGTAGCTATCATTCAATATAGAAGTGTTGCATAACTCGATGGAGCCTTGATTTGGACCCGAACCGACCGGAATCAAATGGTTAGCCACAGAGGCTACTCTCCTTCTCATTGCGTCGAGTTTCTTCTCTGAACTTGCGCCATTGAATGAGCTCCGAAAAGGGCAGAGAGATGTTTTTGAGTTATTAATTATTCGTGTCGATTTCTTTTTTTTTCTTTCCCTTTTTCTTTATTTCTTTGAATTTGAAGCTTAGACTTTGAAAATGAAAGTGATTGTTTTTTTAATTAATCTTTTAGAGAGGTTGAAGATTGAAGGTAGTGGATTGGATTTCGTTTCTTCTGACTCGTTAGCCATTGGAGGAAGGCGACGTGTGTACTCGGACATTGACGGAATCGTCGTACTCCTGAGTGATGATAGAAACGGTGCGTTTCGATGATTTGGAGGGAAAGTGGTAATACGGTGACGTAAATGCAGTCAAATATAATAAATCAACGGTGCGCTTTCATCAGAAAATAAAAGTGAGTTGTCACTTGGGATTTTTACTGGTTTCTGCCTTGCTGCTCGTCGCGCGAGTAAAAATTGGGGAAAGTGACGAAGCAGCAGAATCAAAGAGACAACACCGAAAGGAAACCAGGAAAACGATGTCGCGTCATCTTATCGGTACTGTTAATTAATCCGTTGTTTTAATTATTTAATTTAACCGTTAATCACTTGCTTTACTGATTTATTTTTGGGCAAAGAAATCTGTCATATGTTGTGCATGCTCTAATTGGATAGCATTGTGCTTTTGTTCCCTTTTTTTTAATTTAGTTTTTTTTTTTCACTTTGTATGTGTTAATGTTCTAGTTGAATATGAGAAATGTCTGTTCATAATGTGGACATGATTTTTTTGACGGCTAAGGGTTGTTATATGAACAATAGTTAAAATGGTATTATTTGTAAGACTATTCATCTTTGAATCAGTTGTTCAATCAAATATGACTGAAGTTTCATTCCTGAAAGTATGATAAACAAAATTATAAATTTAAAAAAAAAAATTGAGTACATTTTATAGAAACATAGCCTTGTAATTTGAAGAAAGCTATCTTGAATTATGAAATGTGATAGATTTTTAGAAATTAAGCTAGCACATCTTCAAACTTTAGCAGCGTGTTCAATGCCTAGATGCTTTAGCTACCTTCATGCATCAAAATTGAGAATAATTGGGGTTCAACCAATGAAGTTTCTAAGGTTTTATCCAGGTCACTTGTGACATCTCAGATTCATTAACATATTCCCTTGATCTGCCATGACTTCTCAAACACCGTGAATGGGGCAGTAAGTCGTTTCCATGTCATAGTTATTTAATTGCTGTATCTCAATCTAATTGCAACATCTGTGATTGTCAGTTTTGTATAGACCAGGATTAACAAATTTTGGTGGACATGTTTTAATGAATTTCGGGGGCAGGTTGTTAGTTTGAAGTTTGAACTATCCAAGTTACGGTCTCTTCCTGTCCACAAAATTTGATGGAATTGAGATGACATCTGGTACTGATGAATATAAATCTGTTGTGCGAAGTGAGGGAGTGGTTGCTAGTCAAAGGATGGAAATTCTTTACTTACTGGCAAAATGACAACTATACTCTTTAGAAACTACAGATGATATCTCAGATAATCATTTGTCTTGTGAAGATCGTTATGGAGGGCAAAAACTGAAAGTTTCAGTTGTGAAGTGGGTCCAAATGGTTAGTTCTGGGTTTCTGCTAAGGGAAAATCATGCAGATGGGAGTCAACCCTTGCTCTTGTTTTTGATAACCCATTGTTTGAACTGAGAATGAAGGTGACATGGGTACATAGTAGCTGAACCCAGTAACATGAGTTATTCTTGAAAGGAGGAGATGATAACTTAAGATTCTTCTTATTGGAAGTATAGGCATGTGGTGATGCTGCTAAGACGCTAACAGAACGCAAATGGAAGAACAGGTGTTACTCAAGTTGTTAATGTGAAGACATTTCAACTACTTTCAACCCTTCTTGTCCTTCGTCCTTCTTAAAAGAATAAATAAATTGTGTTAGTGGGATATACTGGCCCCTACTATTCGATTAATTGCTGACCCTTACTATTTGATTAATTTCTATGTAATTCTAACATAGCTTGCTAACTGGTGTTTTAGCAATATGTGGTAGTTTTAGAATTCCTCATTCTTTGGAAAAAAGAATGTAATATAAGAAGCTTGATATAGTACTACTGCAAGGTTTTATTGGAATTTGGGATAACTAGAATTAACTAAAAAATATCTAGAACACCCTATTCATCTCTTGACCTTTTACATTAGTGAAAGATTTAGCCATTATATAGTGGATGAAAAGTGGCTGTGCATGAAGGTCTCATCGGGCTGATGGTGTTTTAGTTAGTTGGGATTAGTTCCAGTTGTGGTTCTCATGCTCTTTTTTCCTCTCAAATGTATTTTCTTGTGTATACCTTGACTAAACTTGCTTCTTTTGTAAATGAAATGGTTGAAGGAACTCTGATTCAGCCTTACATGTTTAGTTATCCATATACTTTGTTCCTTCTGATGCATTTGTCCTCGTAATATTTTTAGTGATATTGATATCAGAAATTCTAAGTGTCAAGAGAATGGTGATATATGTACAGCTTATGTAGCAATCAGGCACTTTTATATTATCTTACAAGGAGTCTATCGAATAGCAAACAAGGATGCCTTATATTCTCAGACCCTGATAACAATCCCTGTATACTGCCACACAATGGGAACCAATGAAACCCTACTAAAGAACAATTTCTATAAAGTAGTACTTGTTATTAGAAAAAATAAAGATAAAAATAAAGTAATACTGGCTAAGTATACACTCTCTAGCTAATTGGCTATGGTGTGGAAGGGGTCAGGAAATCATGCCGACCACACATGATTACACCATCTATTACCTAGAGTAGATCAACATAGATCATGGTCAGATTGAACCCCGTTTCTTGATGGCTTGCCAATCTGTAAACAAGCAATTGGAGGGACAGTAGGGGTGTTTAACTCTCCAAAAGTTTGCCAGCAAAAGGGATCATACATGTGGTAGCCTTCTTGCAGTGGCTTTAGCTCTATGGAAGCTAGAGTTACATCCATACATGGTAGGCTGTCACTGCAGGCAAAGTGTACAGGTTTTACTGTATATGTCCCCCTTATTTTCTCGTAGGTGATTCCTGATAGAGCCACAGCTGATGTTTGGTTCTTACATGTGCTTTTGTCACAGTAGAATTGGTCAATCACAATAGGAAGTTGGACCTCAGAAACTTGTATGTTTGAGAACAGTACCCCCTGCACAGAGCCTGATCCACCCTGCATATTTTACGTGTGAAATTATATGTATGAAGTATTACTAGAAGCTTGGAGGATTCAACGATTCCAGATTTAATTCTTAAAAGCAATAGGAGCTTTTTAGAAAGTGGTGTTTGTCTAATATTGATAACAACTTAAAGATTGTGACCCTACTAAAATGATTAATAAAAGCAAGGAATCATAGGAGAACTCGGATCATGTTTAATCTTCAAATTTTGTGGGGACTATGAAAATGATTTCTCAAAATTATAGAACTTCTTGAAATTGTCAAATCTGGGAACCTGTAAGGAAGAGGGTTTGTGGAAATTTCTGAAATAACTCTAGAATCAGTGAAACATTGAAAATAATTAGAAGTGGGATTGGAGATGGTACTGTTACCTGCCATGTCTTGATTCTGACACCATTCATTGTGTTGTGCATCACAATGTCCCGTACAGTGATGTTTGAGACACAGGCTTTGGTATTATCCCTTCCCAGGCTTCCAATGCTGATTCCATGCCCCGGTCCGCAGTTTATGTCATGGATGTATACATTCGAGCATCCAGTTTGTACAGAAATACAGTCATCTCCTGCACAAATTGTTACATTTTAACGGCTACACAAGCATCCAATTTGGATATTTTATTTATTTATTTAGATTCACTGCATTAGTTGTGGAGGTGATTCCATGTTATGCTTGTGATCCATATTGTTTGTGTAGACTTGAGCTTTCATTTTTCATGTAAGCACAGCCATTCTGGCAAAAGTATTAATGTTCTGAAGATATATTTGGCTAACTTAACATATGGACTTGTTTTACATTCATTTATACATCATGCCAATTCTATATAGCTTTGCATTTGAGCAGAAGTAGACAAGAGGAGAGGGGAAGGAAGCAGAAGTTCTAGCTGCTGATGAGAGGATGAAAGAAAACTTTAAAGAATAAAACAGAAGATGTATTCAAGTTGTCTGTGGGGAACAGAACCTAATCTTAAATCAGATGGGTTTTGGATGATTCAGGGTATGGCATATGCCGAATAACTGGTCGCTGTACCCTTGAGATGTTGGAAATTGCTGTTGCAACATGTCACATTAAAAGTAGTTAATAAAAATATGTGGAAGCAGGTTGTGAGCAGGATAAGATTGTGACATGCTTTTGACAATCTTTTTTCTTAAATCAGGTATCTCAATTTTGCAGCCTTATTTCTTTGTAATTACAGTAATGCCATCAGTTTTCGTAGGTTCTTGTGGTGGTTGAGTCAATTACCTGAACTGGGACTCTGCAGGTCTTAATTCTTGTTTCTCAAGAATCAAGCTCAGTCTATGCCCCCTAATTGAACATGGTATGGCAAAATAATTCATTAAGAAGCAAAATACTTACCGCAAGAAAGACTGGTTCCGTGAATTAGAACATCTTTGGAGTTCTGTAGGTGTATTCCGTCTGTATTAGGACTGTCACCAGGAGATGAGACGCTTATATCATGTACCACGACTCCCTTGCAGTTGTCAAACTTGAGGTGGCATTGGGGACTGTTTTGAATTGTTATGCCCGTGACTGTCACATTAAAGCTCCCATAGAACCTCATTGCCTGTGCAACAAAAACACAACAGTCATGTTACCAGACTGCGGTCTTAAAATATTATTGGAATTTTCATGTAAGTTCAAGTGATCCTTACAGTTGGCTTGATGCTTGGCATTTTCCCATAGAGTTCATTTCTTATCTGCCACATAATAATCAGGAGAAGCATGATCAGTCAGAGATCTAGAAACTGATTGCAGGGGAAGGTGCAAATTGGAGAAGATAATTACCGGCATTGGTGAGTGTTCTTTTATTGTGTTGTTTAATGGCACAATTAGTTTTGCTTCATCATCTATGGAGTCTTCAAATGTGTGGTCTTTCCACCAGCCAGAACCTCTTCCATCAATGATACCTTTTCCCTGGACTGTAATTCCTACCAGCTTCGTGAATTCAAGCCATTGAAATAGACCTTTACCCCAAGCTTTTAAGTCTGTTGGAGCAATGATTGTGCCATCCAGCTGAGGTAAAATCAACTCATCAGCTTTCATTTAAAGAATCAAGTCTTGCAATCATATGTACAATTAGAAGGCACAACCATTTGAGTTATATCAGGCTCCTTTATGAATTTTGATTATCATACCCTTTTTTTGTTCATTTATACTGTGATTTTGATGTTTACCTTAAATACAATGTTTGCTTGACAGTATGGACCGGAGAACGAGATGGGTCCCACAAGGAATACATATTCTGCTGGAACAATCACCGTTGATGCCTCTACTTTACAAGCAGCTGCCCATGCAGCTTGGAATGCCTGCGATGCATGATAACAATATGCATTCAAGTAAACAATAACTACATTCATAGAAGGTTTGGTGTTGGTTTGTGCATAACTGTATACAATTATTGTTGGAATCGAGACTAAAACTACCGTAACTAGAATCACTTTTGCCTTTTTAGTGGACCCTACATGATTGGCTATTTCTGATGTCTCTTCCTTTGCTAATATTTATTTTATTCGTTGTTTCCTTTTAAAATTTTTGTGCACCTTAGATGTCATTTTACCAATAAAAATATAACATTACAGCCAGGCCTATTAACTTTATTTGTTTTTCTGGTTGGAAAAGTGACATTTAACTAAAAGTGATTTCAACCATAATTTGAAATGCTATGAAAATGGAAGAACAATGCTCAATTGACCAAATTATTCTTCTACATTTATAAAATTGCATAATATGCCAATATCATGAGTTTTCCATTAAGTGTAGGAACATTTATAAATGCTGATGAGCTAGCTCTTAATTTGTTGTGCATAGTTTGTGTTTTACTTTTAAACTATAGAAACTTGAAGTCTTTGCATAGTAACCCTGATTCTTTTACTAAACATTATATATCTTGTTGAGCATGATTTGCATGAATTAGAATTGGACTCACCTTGGTATCATCAGAATTTCCATTGCCCTTGGCGCCGAAATCTAGCACGTTAAAGATTGCAGAATGCCCATCAACATGGCCTTTCTCTGGCGGTGCTGATGGGGTTTCACCTATAGGCTTAGGATTAGGAGGTGAAGGCAATGGAGCCTTATGAGAAGATGTTTTTGGTTTTGATTTACCATTTTGGGCATGGTGACTACTGCCATGACTTTTTCCTTTCTTCTTAAATAAAGAAGCTGAGACACCTCTGCTTTGCCTCCAATGCTTCCCTCTTCTAGCATTGCAGGTTTCAAAACTTGATGACCAAACTAGAAATGCAATGCAGATCATAAATGTGATGCTCCTCAAACTAAACCTAGCCATGTTTATTGTTTATGAGAATGTGGGTTAGAGAGTGCAGAGAGAGAGAGAGATGGGTTTAGATGGCAAAAGCAACTGAGGGTTAAATAGAGATAGCAACCTACAGCTCACAAGACTATGCAGACATAAGCGGGATTTATGTTTTATTCTCCATTCTCCCTTTTATTTCTATTAATTTATTTAATTATTTTTCCTTTATTTGAATTTTGGTTGGGATTTATTTAGCTCAAAAATGGTGTTTACAGGGCCCATTTTTGCCACATGTAAAATAGTTGTTGCATGTGACTAGCTCATCCAATACTTCCTCAATTATCAATACAGGCCAAGCCTAGCTATACCATCCAATACAAATACACCTATTTTTTTAGACTTTTAGTTTACAATTTCCTGTTACTTCTTGCTCACAGCTTGCTGGACCAGTAAATATTCATGACTATGACTAAAATGAAAATTATATGTTGAATGAGGAGTAAAGAATAAAAAAAACAAGATATTCTTCTTCAATTTTTTCTTTTTGCAAATGATAGGCTTCACAAAACTTAAACACTCTAATCTTTTTAGTCCTCTAGGCATTTCCATGTTTATTTCAATTCAAATAATTGAAGAGAAGAAGCTAGCTAGAGTCTAAAGAATAAAGATATGCAATATTACGTGCTTTGTCTACTCTAGCGTTTGTGTTGTAATCAGTTGCTTTGCCATTTTCTTGTCCACATTTTCCTCTGGCTTCCTTTCCTTGGCCTAAAATTCATGAGTATATTATATTTTATCATCAAATATATAATTTTTTTTTTCTTTTTAGAATTTCATTTCATGCAAGAGCCAAAAAGACACACGTGAGTGGGTCTATATGTTGTGTCAAGGGCACTGATTATAACAGCTCTTTTTATGGTCACATGCAGCCTTCACGGGCTTGAGTTTTGTTCCTTGTCTTCTTAACCAGCAAGTCCACAGTTATGGTTTAGGAGTTTCTAATCCTTTTTTTCCTTTTTTTTTTTTTTTTTTTACTTTCTTCAACCAAAATTTCCAATTTACCCATATGAGTAAAAACTAAAAGGTAACTGAAACTAACTGTCTCCAACAGAACTGATGGTCAGCAGTATGATTTTCAGTGTTTTTTTTATAAAAAAAAAAATCTTTTGGGAAATAAATATAACAAACGTGATTCATATTAAGTTCCAAATTGCATCTATTAACTTAGCAGAAACTGCTTGAAAGAAACCTTTATGCGCCCATAGTTTGCAACAATTATTTCTGAACAAATAATTATAAAAAAAATAAAAAGTACAAGTGTACTCCAACTAACAGTAAGTTCACAAAATAATTGGAAAATAAATGTTTTTTTCCCCAAGCTAGTCACATGTTTAATCCCTGTGTAATGAGATACCTTTTAAAAAGAATAGAAATCCAGAAAAGAAAAGAACAATAGAAATTTTTTTTTATATGTAAGAATTAGGCAATTTTTGTTCCATTGTACCCAAATAGGAGCAAAAAAAAACTCTGCAACTATACATAATTTCCTTCCTGCAATGGTAATTTGAGAAACATAACTTATGTGTTTTTTTTTTTTGGATAAGTAACTAGAAACATTGAAGATTGCATGAATTGCAGCTGTATGTTTTTATTACGGACTGCTAATTAATTCATGATCATGTGATTGGCATAGTAGCTAGCTAGCTAGCTAGCTTCAGTTTGACAGCCAAAAAAAATGTACTCAGAGGATCCAGGGAGAGAATATTTTTAGCAAAAAATCACATAAATTTGATGTGACAACCATCATTATGCGAATCAAAATTATGAAAGAGATGACCATTTAGGTTAGTTATCAATTTCGATCTACCCATTATTGATCGGGTTTTATTTTATTCGTATAGTTTTTAATTGTATTAATTAAATTATATAATGTTGTTTGGTTTTTTAATTTTATTTTTTTCGGTGAATTTGATTTTAAAATTTCATAAGATTTTCACCTAAACATTAAGTCAAGTGACTAATAAACAATAACTAAAATACTTGGAATTGCACGCCATTTCAAATAATTGGTGTTGAGGTGGAAATTTGATGAAATTTTAAGCCCAAATTCGTTGAAAAGATATGATTGAGAAACCAAACAAAATCGGAGAATTAGATTGGTACAATTGAAAGTTGTGTGATCAAAATAAAATCCGATCAATAATTATATGACCAAAATAAATTTTAGCCTGACCATATATGATTCAAGAATCAAGATTGGACAAATTTATTTTTTATTTATCTTTAAATAATAATATTAATGATGATGATGCAAATCAAATGGTATATGTAGTTCTTTAAATAACACAATCTCTTTGTTTAATATGTTAGAACTTAAATAAAATCTAAACATGCTAAACAACTTAAATAGCATATAGATTAAATGCGGAATTATAAAGACCGTAAACATACCTTCGGCTATTGAAGCTTTTCACTTACACAATCCGGTATTCTCTCGATATTGGTTCTTCTAGACTCTCAGAACTCTCTTCAATTTGATGGTGTATGAAAGAAAATGAGAAGTACCGAGTCTAGGGACCAAACTTGTATTTATACATGTTCTTCGATCAAGAACATCCGTCCGTATTCCATACATTTGTTACCACAATCAATGGATAGTCAAAGGATTAAACATGGACCATATATAGGTTGGTTACATATACCTTATACTCTCAATACAACCATTTAGAATATGAACTAACATTCCTTAAGCATACACCTTGTGTTTTTTTTCTTCTCTAACACTCTAACTTACTAACTCTTAATATGCTATATGGTTATCCTATTTATAAGAGAAATGCACTAAGAATAATTGAATTAATTTGGCCACAATTAATGCTTAGTGGAGCACATCTACCTCCATTTAATTGCCACAATTAATGCTTGAATTTATTACATCTACCTCCACTTAATTGGCACAATTAATGCTTGAATTTATTACATCTACCTCCACTTATTAATTGCCACAATTAATGCTTGAATTTATTACATTCTCCCACTTGGTCCATATGTTTAACCTAACTTAATCTCATTTATATATTTTAAGAAGTAAATACATGAATCATGGCGATAAGTCCTTTAAGAGTGAGTATTACATTCCATGTATTACGATGCATTTAGTTCCTCAAGTATTATTCTTCATGTGGTAACATTTCTTAATGAATAAACCCTATGTTTATTCTTGGTCCTATACATATGAATTTTCTCAAAGAAATTAAGGTGCACATGAATATGAGAAAACATCAAAATATATAAGAGTTTCATTAATAAACTGTATGTATACACTTACAAAGTGGAACCAAGTCTCATTTTCTCTACATGATCCTTAAATTTCAAAGGTGGCATGCCTTTAGTCAAATGATCAACGATCATCAATTCAGTGTTAATGTGTTCAATGACCACTTTCTTTTCTTTTATACGTTCTCTTATGGCTAAATACTTAATGTCGATGTGTTTACTTCGACTTCCACTTTTATTGTTTTTAGCCATAAAGACAGCAGCTGAATTGTCGCAAGAAATTCTCAATGGCCTAGATATAGAATCCATGACTCTAAGCCCAGAAATGAAACTCCTAAGCCATACACCATGTGAAGTGGCCTCAAAACAGGAGACGAACTCGGCTTCCATAGTAGAAGTAACAGTCAATGTCTGCTTGACATTTCTCTAAGAAACAACTCCACCAGCCATTAGAAAAATGTACCCTGATGTTGATTTACATGAATCAACACAGCTAGCAAAGTCTGAATCAGAATAGCCAATCACATCCAGATTGTCCGTCTGTCTATATATAAGCTTGTAGTCTTTAGTTCCTTGAAGATACTTCATTACTTTCTTTGCAGCTCTCCAGTGGTCTATACATGGGTTACTCTGATATCGCCCTAACATCCCTACAACAAATGCAATGTCAGGTATAGTGCAGACTTGGGCATACATAAGGCTTCCGACTGCATAAGCATATGGAATGTTCTTCATTGATTCCCTCTCAAAATCGTTCTTCGGGCATTGGTTCAAATTGAACCTATCACCCTTCACAATGGGAGCTACACTTGATGAACAATCTATCATCCGAAATCTCTCTAAAACTTTGTTGATATAGGTTTCTTGCGAACGAGCGCACTAGAGCTGCGATCGAGCGCACCCGGACAGTATCCCACATCGGATGGTTAACACACAGCACTTCGGGTGTTTGCCTATATAAGACCTCCTTTGCTTCAACTTTAAGCATTCAATCGGAGCTCATCTGAATACATCAGAGAGTGAATCCAGAGGGCCTTTAGGAGTAATCTAGAGGGCCTTTAGGACGAATCCGAAAGTATAATTTTGAAGACAAGCTGAGGAATCGCCGAAGCTTTCGCTACCGAGGAGGAGATGATCATTGAGAGGCCGAAGTCAACTCAAGGAAGCATGAGCTCCATGAGCAGCTAGTCTTCAAGCAAGGCAAAAGGGATGAATCCTTAGGTGTAGTTGTTCTTATTTCCTTTATTTTATTTGGTTGTAGTTTGGTATTATTTTCATTAAATATTGTTATGTTTTATTCTTTAATTTAATTAGTAGATTTTTATTAGTCTGGTGATTGCATGCTTCTTTTCCATATAAGTTCAGTCATGCGTTTCTTATGTGTATCTGTTTGGGTGTGATTGAGTCCGGTAGATCTCTTTTATAGATTTGTCCATTGTTGCGGTATCGTCGTTAGATATATCGTCGTCTTTTGATAATTTATAAGTTGGGTCATGTGTGCATGAAAGTAGAGAATAATTCATAACAATTATATTAGGATTTATAGTTGCACTTTAATTGAATATTTTTCGATTGCCTGTTTGGGATGTGAAACTCGCAATCGAGACAAAAACAACTAAATCAAGTTAGGATTAGAGCAACAAGCCTAGGGAGGATTCCTGGAACCTTGTCATTCTTAATTATATTTCAAACCTATTTACACAATTACCCTTTTGCACAATCAAAAACTCAGATTCATTTAATCTTTTATCATTTGTGTTAAGGTTAACACCTTCTTTTGTAATTAACTTGTTTCCCTGTGGAATCGACACCCCAAAAACTATACTACAATAACCGTATTATATTTTGGGCGTAATCAAATCTATCTTGGTTTTAAAGACCCATTTGAAACCAATGGTCTTCGCCCAATTAGGCAACTCTACAAGATCCCAGACTCCGTTGCTTTTCATGGAATTCATCTCTTCCTTCATGGCATCGTGCCACATGGTTGACTCTTTGCAACTTATGACCTGTGAAAAGGTTTCAAGATCATTTTCGGCTCCAAAATTATAGTCAGATTCTTGTAGATACACAATGTAATCACTAGGAATTGCTGATCTCCTGACTCTAGTAGATTTTCTTAATGTTGTACCAATATCTCCCAGGGGAGCTTGTGGTTCAACTGGTTATTCAGAAACTTGTGGTATTTCCTGAACTACTTGATCTATTAGAATGTTGTTAGTAGCTTGTGGAACCTCAACGATTGATTGGTCAATACGAGCTTGTACTTGAGGCGTGTTATGAACTATAACCAATCTATCATTTGATGAAGGTTGAGATTTTGTATGATCATGTGCAGGTTCTGTATGATCATGTGCAGAAACTAAGTTCCTAAACCGATCCCTCCCACTGATCATGTCATTCTCTAGAAACTTAGCGTTTCTTGATTCCACAATCCTAATAGTACGAGTTGGACAATAAAACCTGTAACCCTTGGACCTTTCGGTATATCCAACGAAATACCCACTAATGGTCTTCGGATCCAGTTTCTTCTCTTGTGGGTTATAAATCCTCACCTCAGACGGACATCCCCAAACGCACATATGTCGCAAACTCGGTTTCCAACCTTTCCATAATTCAAATGGTGTCTTAGGAACAGCCTTGGTTGAAACTCGATTTAATATATACACAGCCGTCTTTAGTGCTTCAGTCCACAAGGATGTAGGAAGGTTGGAGTTGCTATGCATACTCTGCACCATATCCATCAATGTTCAATTTCTTCTTTCTGCAACACCATTCTGGTCTGGGGAACCAGGCATAGTGTATTGGGCAGCAATCCCATGTTCTTGAAGAAACTTGGCAAAAAGACCAGGTGTTTATCCACTTTCTGTGCATCTACCATAATATTCTCCACCTCTATCAGATCTCACAATTTGTATTTGCTTTTCGCACTGGTTCTCAGCTTCAGCCTTAAAGACTTTGAAGGCATCCAATGCTTCATTCTTATTATGAAGCAAATAGATATACATATATCGTGAGTAATCATCGATAAAAGTGACGAAATATTTCTGACCATGTGCTTCCATGTCTGAACAATATATATCAATATGAATGATTTCTAATATGTCCGAAATCTTATTAGCACCTTTCTTGGACTTGTTGGTCTGCTTTCCCTTAATGCAGTCCACACAAGTCTCAAAATCAGCATAATCTAGAGTACTAAGTACCCCTTCATTCACTAATCTTTTAATTCTTTCTATGGAGATATGTCCTAATCTCCGGTGCCATAACATAGAGGAGTCATCGTTAATATTACACCTTTTAAAGCCAGTTTGAACATGCATTGAACTATAAGTGGCATCATTTTGTAAATAAAGATGATAAAGACCATCAGTCAAAATACCATTCCCAACACAATCAGTTTTATAAAATAAACTGAAAGATGTGTCTTGAAAATTAAAAGAATATCCAAATGGTATAAGTCTGGAAACAAAAATCAAGTTTCATGAGAAACTTGGTACATAAAAGGTCTCTTCCAATTTTAAAATAAAGCCATTACCTAAAGTTAAAATGCACGTTCCAATCGCCTCCACATGTGAGCCCATCTTGTTGCTTGATAAGATACTTTGCTCACTTCCCACTGGCTTCTTTAGGTTTTGCATACCCTGCAAGGAGTTTGCAATATGAATTTTAGATCCAGAATCAATCCACTAGGTGTTAATATTAACAGTAACCATATTAGATTCATAACAAACAAACGAGGTTGGTTCTAATATGTCCTTCCCATGGGTAGTAGCCAGCATTACACTCTCACCCAGTTCCATCACAAGCCTCTCTTCTTCTTGAACACACATGGTCATTAATTCATTGATTGACCATTTGTCTTTATGTGTGTTATACGAGATTTTGAAAGGCCTGTAATTAGTTGGAAGGGTGTTCAGAATATAGTGCACCAGGAAGGACTCTGATATATCAACCTCGAGTTTCTTAAGTTGAGCCACAATGTCACGCATTTGCATTATGTGCTCGCGTACACCTTTTACGCTTGTGAGTCTGAGGGATAATAATCTCATTATTAGAGTGCTTGCCAATGCCTTTTCTGAAGTGACGAATTGATCGTCAATGGCTTTCAACAAATCGCAGACTTTCTCATTGCTGGTCGACAGAACCACGTATACCAGCAGTTATCTTAGTTTTGATAAACATCACGCTGAGCCGATTGGATCGCTCCCATCGCTCATATAGCGTGATAGCAGCTGGAGTGCTGTTATCGACGATTGCCAGTGGTTCGTCCTTTCTAATAGCATAATCTATGTCCATCCACCCTAGATGGAGAAGAATCCTCTCCTTCCATACCTTATAGTTATCTCTCCTAAGTTCGGGTATGTCATAACGGATATCAGAGAAACTAGTGGGTTGAGTAACTGCATAAAGTCCAAAAGCTTATGTCAAGATTTAAGGTCTAATTTTTTAAATTGCATGTTTTACCAATGTAAAAACACGCTGAAATTGAATCTAATTTCATTAAAAATTACCTGTGGGCTAAATTTTTAATTCAATAAGATTCTTTATACTTTATAATAAATTTTATCAAACTATTTTTACTAAATTCATAATGTATATTATGATTACAGTTTGATATTTTTCTTTCTTTAAACTTTATGATAAAACTATTAAATTAATTCTTCTTAACTCCTGTGGGTAAATTAAGAAAAACTAATTTTAATATATTATCCTAATTAATTATATAAACACAATAAAATCTCTGTGGGGTAAAATCATTATATTCATATAATTAATTACAATTAATGTCCATTATGTGATTCTAATCCACTTAATATATAATTTTATATAATTAAAGATGATGTGGCTACTTTTTAAATATTTTAAAATTATATAGTTCACTAGACATTTATATTTACTATATTTTAGGCTCTACTTAATGCCTAAAAGCAATTACGCAGTAACAAAATAGGCAATCACTAAGAGTGCTCCCATGATAATTGGTCGGGAAACCTCATTAAAAACCAGAATCCTTAGACAGAGCATTGTCCTAGATCATGCTGTCTTATGCCAACTACAAATTGTTTATGAATCATTCATAATTTTTAACTTAACTGTTCATAGTAATGTATTATGAACCTTAATGTGCTATGCACAAATTAAGTTTTATGAGAATAACTTAAGTTTACATAATCTAACAATATCTAAACTTAATAATATGTTATCATATGTAAATAAAGTTCTCATAAATAAAACATAAATTGCATAATTAAACATAATATTATGCAATTAATTTAATTCATTGCACAAAACAAACTCATTCTAAAAGCATGAATTGAAAAACAAAAGCATGCTAAAAATGAGCATTTACTGAAATTGCATATATAGAACTAACATAAATAGTATATATGCGTAATTTTAATTTGAGCAAAATAATCACAAAATTAAAAATACATGCCCAACATTGAATTATTTATGCACTAAAACTATTTAAACTTAAATTGCATGCATAACCCAAAAAAGTTATACATACATAACACATAATTTTAAGTACATAAATAAAATAAATA
This sequence comes from Bretschneidera sinensis, assembly GCA_023935145.1. Taxonomy (NCBI): domain Eukaryota; kingdom Viridiplantae; phylum Streptophyta; class Magnoliopsida; order Brassicales; family Akaniaceae; genus Bretschneidera; species Bretschneidera sinensis. The sequence continues at coordinate 102,689,268 of CM043701.1, read as the reverse complement.
CCTATAAGGATTTATAAACTTTATTTTTGCAAATAATTACAAATCGTATGCAACATAGTGAAAATCCATAAAATTGGCTTCCAAGATTTTAAAACTCAGAAATACTAGAAATTAAATTTCCTAATGATTTCTAACATTATTTTCCATAAAAAAATACTTGAAAAACAAACTTTGAAATCAAATTATTTTTCGGGTATAAATCGAAAGTATTACAGATTGCTTAATACTTCAAGGCAGAGGCAAACAATGCTCTGATACCAAATGTTAGAACTTAAATAAAATCTAAACATGCTAAACAACTTAAATAGCATATAGATTAAATGCGGAATTATAAATACCGTAAACATACCTCCGGCTATTGAAGCTTTTCACTTACACAATCCGGTATTCTCTCGATATTGGTTCTTCTAAACTCTCAGAACTCTCTTCAATTTGATGGTGTATGAAAGAAAATGAGAAGTACCGAGTCTAGGGACCAAACCTGTATTTATACATGTTCTTCCATCAAGAACGTCTGTCCGTATTCCATACGCTTGTTACCACAATCAATGGATAGTTAAAGGGTTAAACATGGACCATATATAGGTTGGTTACATATACCTTATACTCTCAATACAACCATTGAGAATATGAACCAACATTCCTTAAGCATATACCTTGTGTTTTTTTTTCTCTAACATTCTAACTTGCTAACTCTTAATATGCTCTATAGTTATCCTATTTATAGGAGAAATGCACTAAGAATAATTGAATTAATTTAGCCACACTTAGTGCTTAGTGGAGCACATCTACCTCCATTTAATTGCCACAATTAATGCTTGAATTTATTACATCTACCTCCACTTATTAATTACCACAATTAATACTTGAATTTATTATATAATAATCATTTTTAATCCTATTTGGGTTCCTCCTCTCTCTCGCCACGCCAATGTGTAAAAAAGTATTGACTACAGAAACAGAATATTTTGTGATCAATTGAAAAATGACAGAGTTGTGTTAGTTTCTGTTTGTTTACTGAGAATTTGAGAATATATGCGGCCATGTACGTGGCTGTCTATTATATTTGTTTGCAATTGAGAAGAACGTACACCTGATTTTCACCACACAAACATTAATTCATGTTTATCTTTGAGCCATTATCCTATTGCTCAAGTCTCTTTCCATTCAATCAAAATCTCTCCATTTACTCATCCATGTGCATGCAGATTGCACAAATGTTATATATATATATATATATATATATAGTAGTCCATGTTCTTGCATTTTAGTGTCTTGCCAGATTTATAAGTATATATTTAAAAATTAAAATGCATGGACACTATTAATTTGATACAGCTAAGCCAATTATCAATTACCTCTCTTGTAAGTTAGGCATATACTATAAAATTAGCATCACCCAAAAAATGCCTGAATTTATCCCTTTTGATTAATCTCCCATACCTCAGGACATAAAAAATTACATTTTTTTTTCTGTATCAATAATAAATTATTTATTATTACATTCGTTTTTAATTTACTTACTGAATTAAATTATTTATTACATTTGTTTTTTTATCAATAATAAATTATTTAAAAAATACATTTGGCCATATATGTTTTTATTACATTTGTTTTTAATTTACTTAATAAATTAAATTATTTATTACATTTGTTTTTTTATCAATAATTAATAAATATATGAAATTATATATCAAATTAATTTGCTTAAATTAATGGAGTAACATATAAGGCCAAATTTTTTTTTAGGTTTGAGACAAGCATATATGCGTGTGATATAGACTTTTTGGAAAGGAGAGATGAGTGCAACCTTCTTAGCCGTCTTTTTGCGCAGACATATATGCTCGTGAACTTCTAGCCCTATCTCGTGAACGTAGTGCATCATGCTCATTAGGGTTTCTCTTCGTCTTCTATTCTTCTCCATTATTAATTTCGGGTGAATAATTTTGTTACCAAAGGAGGCATGGAATTTTCATGCTTTAGCGCCGGTTTATCCACACAAGCAACCTTTTAATACTATATGATTGTCCTAGTCATGGTAAATTACTTGTTTAACTTAACTTACACGTAAAAACTCGTAATTTTAAAATATAAATATTTTAAAATTTATAGAAACTTCCATTAAGGTAAGTTTACGACAATCTTAGTATTTGAAGAAATTCTTCACTAGCTCGATTTTATTTTCATTGAAAATTTTATTGATAATTTTAAAAATTTTATTAATAATAATTATTTTTAAATTTTATACTTATATTTATGTTATCAATAAAAAAATTTAAAATTATTAATAAAATTTTTAAAACATTAATTTTAAACCAACCAACCAAAATTTTTTACTAATAACTTTTGAAAAAAACCACCAAAAAAGGAGAGGCCAAAAAACTACACATGGCCCACAAATCAACAAATTAAGCATTGGCGAAAAAGGTGAAAAATAATTGAACTGATTAATGATTAATTTCTCATTAATTAATACCAATCTTGCACGCATTTCATATTGAACTTTTAGTGGGTAGAAAGAAAAAGAAATAAAAAAAGGGTTCACGGATCATACTAGATTTTGAAGCTACCTATGTAGGGATGAGTACTTTCAATACCCAAACAACAATGCATCTGATTTTAAGCTACTCCATCGGATGATATTCTCGTTGTTGTTATTGCTTGTGATGTTAACAGGGAAGGTATCTGTTGTTGTTATTGCTTTTGATGTTACCAGGGAATGTAGCTGATATATATTCTTGTAGTATTTGTTTAATTATTTTATTATCTGAATTTAAATTTAAAATTATTAAAAACCACAAAATTATCCGTTATTGTAAAAATTTTATTTATTTCTATCCATACCCGTTTAAACAGATACGGTTTAAATCGTTTAACCGCGAAAAAACCACAAATTACCATCTTTGGATGTTAATAGTTAAAAACTTACAATCGTTTGTTTAGGTACCGTTTGGGTGTTAAGAATGTTGGAGATTAAAAATGTTTTTCAAATAGATTTTGATAATTGTAAAATTAAAAACTGTTTATCATTTAATAAAATAGATAAGTGAAGTTTAGCCTCTCAAGTCATATTCCAAATGGCTTTGCTGGTGGCAGTAGCAATGACTGATAACCGGTTCTTTTGTGCAAAAAATAATTGAGATATTTAGAAACTAATTAAAACATGTTTAAATCAGTTCAAGATAAAAAAATAATTTAAATTTATTGATTTAAGCAACATAGCTAAAATTATATTTGGTTTTGCCGTTGAAAAATCTTAAAGTTTATTTTTCAGTTTTCTATTATTCTTAAAACAGTTTTTTTTTTAATGTTTGATTTAAGTACCGTTTGGGTGTTTATGGAATTATTTATATTTTTTTAAAAATAAATTAAGTCAAACATTCTATAATAAAGAGTACATTATGAAATAAATCAAAAGTTGAAAATAATTTGTAATTAAGAAACTGAATTTGTATTAGAAAATTTGTTTTCATTTCTGTTTTACCATTCATCAAACAATTTTTAACTCCATTTTTGTTTTATCAAAATTTATTTCAAAATTTATTTTATAAATCATAAATCAAAACTATTGTTAGGTAAAACAATACTTTTAACTTTTGTTTCTTAAAAACTAAAATTGTTTTAAAGGTTAGGCCAATCGATACCTTAGTGTTGTTGTGCATGTGAATTTTCAATAGAGGTATGAAACGGGCGGATTGGATCAGGTATGAGTCGAGTTTTAAGAATAGTGGATCAATGGATATGAGTTGAAAATATTTGTTTCTTAACGGGTCTTATTTTTTATGTTCATACTCATATTTTAACGGACGTGTAACAGATTAAAAACGGGTATTGACAAAATTTTCTATTTAAGTGAGAAAATGATGACTCAGACCAAATATAGATCAGGTCTTACGAATAGCAAGTCAACAAGTACGAATTTAAAATATTTATTTTTTAACTGATTTTATTTTTTTTATGCATATATATGTATTTTAACGAATAATTAACTAATCAAAAAAGACACAGAATAAAAGTCCAACCTCTAATTTTCAGTGTGGGAGAAGTATGAATTGCAGCCATTGCTTATGAACATTATCTCTCTCTTGCAAATCTTAAATTTAGACAGACAAATGCTTTTGTCGTTACCAACTTGCTTCTATTACAAAGACCCTTAATTCACGGCCTACAGAAGAATCCATGAATCCTAGTTAAGTCACGGATCACATTTCTCATATTGAGCCCCAAATTAAACTTTCATTTTGTTTTTCTCTTTTTCAATTTATTTTTAGGGACAAACATCTTCAGAGACAGATTTCTCTGTTCTTCTTCTTCCTTTTTAATTTAACTTAGTCCATAATGCAAGCAATACTAATTCTTTGACCCGCAATTTTTTTTTTTTATGATATGTGAAAACATATTATATACATTTTTTTTATGAATGGTGACAAAAAAATTACGACAAAAAATTATTTTTTTATACGTAACATAGAAAAAATCCAAAAGTGAACACCCGTGTTTAGAAAATTTACTTTTATCTTATTCATGGTTTTATATTTTGTTTCACTCACCTCTTTTGTCTTGTGTTTAAAATGAAGAGTACAAAATAAGAGAGAGAGAGAGAGAGAGAGAGGGACTAGACAAAGAAAATTGAGATTTTGACTGACCTTTTTATTATGGTCAATTCAATATTTTTTTTTATTCAAATTTAACCAATTTTGTAAAATTAATACCGGTCAAAAGAGGTGAGTGTAAGTTTTCAAAACACGAGCCCAAAAATTATAAATTGTCTCTCACTTAATTAAATTTTAAAAATAAATCATACCATTTTTTTAAATCTCTGGGCATTATTTGACTCTAGAACATATAACATGTGATGATTAGGGGAAAAAACAAAGGTAGTACTCCCTTTTTGTAATGGCTAGCAGCCTCTCGTGATCATAGTGCATAAGTTGAGTACTTATAATTTGATATGATAATCTTTCCGATAGAAGAGCATAAAAACTAAAACGGTAACGACACTAACACTTCACTTATTTTTTTAATTATCAAAATTTATAATATTTTTAATTATTGTTAAATTTTTTTAAAAAATATAAAATACTATCATTTGTTTTCCTTCATAATACAAAACCTTATATTAATATTTTTTTCTTCATTTCTAACTCTTTATCTTTTTTGTTTTGTACCCACATCTTTTCTATTTATTTTCGTTCTTTTTTTACGCTTTCATAGCGATGAATGTTAAATCTTGCAGAATTTCATAACTTGAAAAGTTTTATAATCTTTTGAATACAAATGGTTTCAATGGTTCGCTCTCTTATTTAGACACAACTGATATTGATGATTTCTTCATTTATATTATTTTTTTATTATATTGATTTCAATAAAATTTTATAATGTGTTGATTCGATTAAAAATGTTCATTTATTTTTTGATTTATTTAAGTGATATATTGTATTTAATTTTAGGTATTCGCGAAATTTTTTTTCATGGGCATACTCAGAATATAAAATTTATCATTCTAAAAACTAATTGTAAAATCCTTAAAGAGTTGTGGATGAGAGTTTTAACACTTGCTTATCCCCTCTTCTTCAAGTTGCTCATCTCTAATATTCACAGTTTCGCATACATTTTTGTGATTGACTACAAGTTCAACATTTTTTGCTTTCAGAGATTTAGAAATGGTAATACATCAATATTCACATACCCCATTGACTCATGATAAAAAAAAATAAAAAAGTAAAGAAATAAGTAAAATTAAAGAGGAAAAATTTTGGATGTAAAAATTAAAATGATAAAAAATTATATATGAAGAAAAAATGTTAATAAAAAGTTTTATATTATAGAAACTTTTTAAATGAATAAAAGGTATCATTTTGTATTTCAAAAACTAAAATTTAATAAAATAGTAATATAAATTTTAATAAAAAAAATAGAGTATAAATAACCATTTGTAAAGTTGAATATCGCTATCCGTACTAAAACAATTAGGATTTACACTTACTTTTTGACATTGCACCCCGTGCACTCAATTCTTTTTTCAACTAGATAGGAATGATTCTTTCAAGTATAAAATCAATCAGAGATGATTACCCACCAAGAAAAATACATACAGATGTGATCAGACTAAGGACAACAACGTACACCAGTAGGTGATAAAACTGTGCTGGCCAGCCTTATTTGGAACATTTGTTTTTGTCTTCTCTCTCTTAATTTGAATTAAATCTATGTCTAATATTCTTTCAGTTGGTGTTTAGATGCTAATTATTGGATCAGTTGATTAATAATTTTCTTTTTGCAAACCAGTTGATTAATAATTAAATTTAAAGGCATTGTCGGTTCATATAAAAGCTTTTAACATGGACCACAATGTCGTATAATATATACACTCTTGTCGTTTTACTATAAGACAGAAGTCTTTTACAGAAAGTTCAGTAAAATGGGTCAGTGATTCTTCAAAGCAAGAATCTAAAACTAACAGTTCTTGATCATAATGAAGCTTGGAGCTACAATTGTTGGTTTATGGGATTCTCAGTTGATTAATCAATGTCTTTAACTACTATGGACTGGATTGGAATATCTCAGTGGTCCCTATGTGTCTATATTTTAATTAATTTATAATTGTCCCCACTCAAATTGATCTATTTACAAAAGCAGCCATGTAACAAATGGCAAGTAAAGAAACCATGCCACACAACAACATCACTTGATTAAATTAGTGAAGGAGAATTACATGTTTAATCTCAATGACCGATGATTTTAGTTTTGCCAGAGGCAGCAAAGGGAGAGTTGAACTTATTAGAGTTCAGGCTATATAATCAAGTATTGTTTATACCGTTTGGCTTAGTTTCTAAAATGAATTTTATATGTTATATAGTTTTTGTTACATAAAATAGTTGTAGAGTTAAAGTTGCTTTGTGATTTGTAAATCAATTGTTCTGTCACAAATTTAGTTTTTTAAAATATATTTTTTAATTTTTTGGTTCTTTTCAAAAAGTGATTTTTTTTCTGTCTTGTGTTTGGCTTAGCTCTTGCACAGCACTGGTAGAAAAAATCAAGTTTGAGACTGTTTGTACACCAAGATATAAGACTGTTTTTTCTTGACGCTGGTAAAAAAGACAAGGGTTCGGCCTTCGGGATCACAAGATCTCATGTTTAGTTCTCACTAATATCAATCATTATACTTGAACAGAAAAAAAAGAAGACTGTTTTTTCCTTGATGAACAGAAAGATGTGAAAATATGAAATTTATAATAAGCAAGATAGTTTCTGTATAACTATATAACATCCCTAATTTCCCATAAAATTTAACATGGGCACCTCAGACCTTCTCAACAAAACCTCAACTAGTAGTAAATTCTACAATCCATTTAACCTGTTAGGTATACTATCAGATGTATATATTTTTTTGATAGGAGTATACTATCAGATTTATTTATGTGCCTATAAGGAGCAATGTCAGAGCTCTGTATGAACAATATCATCTCTGCTAGGTTCAGTGGCCTCAGACAGAACAATATCTTCTCTTCTGGGTTCCAAGAGCTCATCATTTTCTGTCTGATCGATTAAAAAGTAGTCTTTGTCATGAGAATTTAGGCAGTCTGCTGAAGGATGCACAACACCATAGTTGAAGCCTTCAGCAGAGTTGCAATATGTCTCTGCTGTTCCATCCCTCCTGTCTAAGTTGATGTTGTTAAGGACTATGCTACTGCAGGGAACAGTGTCACTGCAGGCAAATTTCATTGCTTTTGCACTCGTTGTAGTCCCACTAATGTTCCGGTACATTATCTGGCTTATTTGTACTGCTGATGTCTATCAAGAAAAAAAAGGTTTTAAAAATATCAGAATTTTGATTAGATGAGAAACTTCATCCTTTTCATGAGAGAATATAATTCAGACACGATGGAAAGGAACTTGTACGATGTACTACCTGGTTTTGACAGGTTGTTGGGGAATCACAATAGAACTGATCAATAATGATGGGATTCGCAACATCATCTATCCTCACATTTTCGAAACGTACACCACGAACATAACCAGAACCACCCTGTAGCAGATAACCAGACAAAGTGTGGCACATGATATTTCAAAGAAAGGAAGACGTCGTGAATTTAGATGCATGCTACATTTGAACATATCACATTGTCACTATAAGAGAGTATCCACTAAAAGCTTTTTTTGGTACTTAAAAAAAAGTTTGGAGGGAGAAGCTAGCGTCCCTATCAACGTTGTGTGACAGTGTGAGCATCCACATGTGGGCCAGACACAAATGCCGATTCATGCCAGATATCTACTAATAGCTAATAACTGATTTCTAATGCATTTTTGGAATAAACCAGGTTCTGAGATGTGCTTCAAACCCTCTCCCCAACCAACCCCTCAAAGTAAAAAAGGGGAAATTTTCTTAATTTTGTTTGGAAACAGCAAAGGAAAATCTGTGGTATCCTGAAAGTTTCTGAATCATTTAGAATGGTATAGGAGTTGATTTTCAGGGGTATGAACAACTGAAGCCCATTATTTGTGTTACTTCTTGTTCCTTCTGGCATGCTTAATTGGTCTTACACTAGTGTACTATACTGGATTTACACGATTTCCCATTGTGATTGGAGTATTACCTGATAAGTCTTGATCCTGAGACCATTCGTAGTCTCCCTGAGGTATGCTGTATCCAAAACCACTTTCGTGACTATGCCTGTGGAGTTGTCCTTCCCGAGGCTTCCAATGCTAAGTACAGAAATTTACACCAAAAAGTAATTGCAAAAAATAAAAATTTCAGTTTCAATTATTGAAATACTGTAGGAGATTAATTAGCAACCAAATTTTCAGCAAGATATCTCTCTTGAGGGGCACAAGACATACAATTAAATGGATTAATTTATGATTTCAAATTAGATTGTACCTGATTCCATGTCCTGGTCCACAATAAATATTCTTCATTTTGATAACAGAGCTGCCATTCACAATTGAGATGCAATCATCCCCTGATATCACATGTATAATCACCATGAAAAACATGTTATTATGTTCCATATGATGTCAATTACGTATGCATGCCTTGTTCATAGAAACTTGGTTGTATACGCAATAATAGTTCATATAATTTCTGCATAAGGCATTCCTGCAAATGTGCTTAATTGTTTCCCCAATCTGATATGCTCTTCTCCTTACTTTGAGGAGTGAATTTTCATCTCTTGTACTAAAAGAAAATGAGATGAGAAAAGGGACAATGTTTGAGAACCTGTTCCAATTTTGCAGTCCTGGAGAGCAACATTAGTCGATCCAGTGATATGGATTCCATCGGTGTTGGGACTGTCTCCTGGAGTCGAGACTTTTACTTTAAATACTCGCACAGATTCGCAGTGGGAAATGACAAAATTCATCTGCTGGCTGTTTTGGATGGTCAAGTCTTTTACCTTTACAGCTGAACTTGTGTCTATAGTTAATGCCTGCAACAAACTCTTATGTCAAATCTCACTTGGCATACATTTGGTAGTTCTGGTCTCACATGCTTTGCGTGTTGTTTAAAGAAATATGACAGATGTAATGAAGGGGAAAGATCCTTACTGTGGGTGCCTCTTTGCAAGGCTGGAAAAGAGTGAAGAGAAAAAGAATAATATGTTAGATTCTATTTGCTCAACTGAAGTATATGAAGAAGAATTTGAGTAAATTCAGAAGAATTACTTTGGACTTGTTCTTTTTGCAAGATGCCGCCCACCATTTGCTGCCAGAACCATCAATTACTCCACTCCCTTGGAAAATGACCCCTTCCAGCTTAGAAAATTCAAGCCAGACACGTTGGAACTTTGGATTCCACATTTCAGGCACGTCTGGTGCTACAATTGTTCCATCAATCTGTGTGACAACAGCAGTAGTGATAAGGTGAACTAAAATTGATGTTAATATTAATACCTGTACTCAGGATAATGATGATCACAGTCATTAAGGAAATAATAGTATACTGTTATTTGGATTTATGTTATACATATATATTAAAGGTTACCTGAATGACTAACTTATCTTCACATGGACCCTTAAATTTTGTTGCATTAACCAAGTAACGACGTCCTGGAGGAACCAAGAGAACTGATTTTGGTGTAGAGCATGCTTTGTCCCACGCATTTACGAAGGCCTGATGATGATAGCATTGCAGAAGAAAAGGGCACACTTCAAAATAAATGAGAAAAAAAGAATAGAAACCATAATCGCAGTAAAAGCAATATGTTATACAGCAAGTACTTGGAAAGTTAAAAATTGTCCAGATTAGACCAACTGCTTAAGTGTCACTTGTATCTTTACAAGAAATCAGTTTGGTAAGGAACTTGGCAAATATTATCAGGTTAATAATATTTTGGCTACTTTTGCCCAGCTGAGTCCTAAAATTTGGTAAAGCTCCACATTTAAGTTTATTCTTAACAGAACTATGAAGTGCATCGCTAAGCTGCATTCAAATATAGAATTACTTGAAATAAAACAAATATGCACCTGGGTGTCATCAGAAACCCCATCTCCGGCTGCACCAAAGCTATCTACGTTTACAAGAACCTTACCACCATGTTCACTTGTCCATGATGGGGTGTCAAAAAGTTCCACCTCATCATCTTTTGCTATGTCCAGATTTTCAAGCTCTCCAAGCATGGCAATGTTGTCATGCACCGTGTGTCCTGCGACTGCATAAGCCGCTATCAGCAAACCAAAAAAGGAAACTATGAAGAAAGTTTCCATGTTATATGATAAATCTTTTCCTGGTTGTTTTGCAAGATTGATTGATTTGTATAAATCCAGTTGAGACAGAGGATTTCAATTTATATGTGCAGATTAGTTAAGGGCTTTGTGGGCTATATGGCTTGGCTTAAAAGTACATATAGGTGCTAAATTTTCTACATGACCACACTTAAAGTACAAGGGAAATATTTTTAAGTTCTTTGCTTTACTCTTCAACCAGTGCACAAAAATTTTACCAGTCAAAATGTTCATGGATTATGTCTGTCTTGTGCTCTCTCTCTCTCTCTCCCTTGGAGGAATGGATAAAATAAGAGAAGGAAAAACAGACAATCTCAATTTTTCAAATTCTATATAAAAAAATATTATAAATGCATATGTAGTTTGTAGTACAGCAGCCATGCAATAAATTCCAAAAAAAAAAAAGAATAATACAAATAACAAGAAGAGGTCAATGAATTAGTTAGATTCACCCTGGAGACAAAAAAAGAATGAATCTTGCCGCTTGATACGGGCATGCCAGAGCCTTCAAGTGAAAGAAACCATTCTATAGATCTGTACAAAAGAAGTAGACTTCACATATGGATTTTAACTTCATGAAAACGAAGCTGAAGCAACCATTCGCTATATGGGGCTCCATATTGATTTCTACTTTGCTCAGTCAGTTTTACCAGTAGAAGATGCCAGTGCTAATAGAAACTATTCACTTCAATTGAACTATAACCAATCTCCCTTGTGACCTTCCTTGCCATAGCAATCTCTCTGATTTGCATTGAGGCTTCAAATTCCCCTATTTCAGAATAAAAGTTTGACACTTGTAAATAAATGGAGAAATTCTCAGGCTCAAGTTCCATCAAGACTTTTGCTGCTCTTCTCCCCAATGTTTTGTTCCTGTGGACCCTACAACTTCGCAGCAATGAGCTCCACATCACACAATCAGCCTTTCCTGGTGCCTGCTGCAGCAATTCCTCAGCTTTGTCTAGCAGACCTGCACGACCTAAAAGGTCTACCATGCATGAATAATGTTGCAGGTCTGGGCAAATGCCATAAAGCGATTTCATTGAATCAAAGACCAACTGCGCTTCTTCAACCAACCCTGAATAGTTGCACCCTGTTAGTACACATAAAAATGTCACTTTATCGGGTGTCAGGCTCTTTTGGATCATTGTTTCGAGCATGTCAACACTTTCCCTTCCCATTCCATTTCGGGCATACCCATTGATGATAGATGTGAAACAGAAGACATTAGGTGAAGCAAGTTTTTTGAAAACCTGTTGAGAAAGTTCAACATGACCACATCTTGAATATGCATCAATTAAAGAGCATGAAACTGCAATGTCAAATTCATAACCTGACTTTATCGCACAGCAGTGCAGCAATTTGCAGCTAGGCAAGCTTGCAAAAGCTGAAACGGATAGTGCTTTTAGTGTCGTGGAAAGTGTGACTTCATCAAGTTCAATTCCTTCATCAACCATCAAACCAAACATCTCAACCACATCTTCAATGATCCCATATTGCAACAAAGAAGTCATTAGTGAGTTACAACATTCCAAAGTTCTCTCAGGAGAACTTTCATAGACAGATACGGAACTCCCAATGTCACTGCATTTCCCATACATGTCAATCAAAGCAGACTGAATATGGACACTTACATGATCAAAACCCACTTTCAGTACGTAACAATGAATCTGCTTCCCTAACAGGATATCCCCCCTCCCACTAGATAAATTCAAGAACCCCACGAATGAACGGATAGATGGCCTCTTCCCCAAAAATTGCATCCTACCAAATAATTCAAGAGCACGAAGCAATAAACCATGATCTGCACAGGCTGAAACAATTGAATTCCATGATATCACATCCTCCTCAGGAATGGCTTCAAATGATTTCCTAGCATCAATTAGACTCCCACAAGCAGAGTAAAAATCCACCAAAGCATTAGCTACAAAAATATTTGACTCTACCCATCCACCCTCAATTACATGGCAATGCAGCTGCTTTCCTTTGTCTAATAACCTATTGTTACTGCAACCACGAATCAAATAACAATAACTAAGCCCATTTGGATAAATACCATCTAATTTCATCTTATTATACCATCGTAATAACTCATTTGATCGACCCAACTCACAGAACCATCGTAACATCAAATTCCATATCGCTAAATTTCTCTCAGGCAATTCATCAAACAACTTCAAAGCTACATCATCAAGTCCCATATGCATATATAGATCAACAAGTGAACTACCTATAAACAAATTCAACCCAAACCCAAGTGAAATCACCCTGCAGTGAGCTTGAGTACCTTCTCTACAAAACCCTGCATCACTGCATATACTTAAAACAGAAGAAAAGGTGGATGAACTCTCTCTTATACCAAGTGAAACCATTTCACCATAAAGATTAAGAGCCTGTGCTGGGTGTCCATATCGGCCATGACCAGAAATAAGCAAGTTATATGTAACAACATCACGCATGTGCATTTCATCGAATAGCCTGTGGGCAGATATTAGGTGCCCAGATTTAATTAAAGCATCAATTTTTCGGTTATCGGAGTAAAGAGTTTGGTGAGGATTTTGCTCACAGTACGAGTCTAATAACAGAGCAGAGGTTGTTGAAGCTACAGGTATGCACTTTGGTGTTAAGGTTGTTATGGTACGGACTACAGACAAAAATTTGGCGCTTTGCATGGCTCGTGACTCTACTGAGCTAAAAATCTGTTAGACGACGTAGAGAAAAATCACGTTTGGATTAATAACTGTGTTTCATTTATAACTTGTGGAGTAGTAGTAATAAGTTATTTAGGATTACATTTATCTATTTAGGATTACATTTATCTATCTAGTGATAATATCTACATATTGCTTAAAATGCTTTTCTTGGGTTTTCCACATTCATGAATTTTCTAAATTGCCCTTCCCCTATTTGAAACAGCGACATCCTCCTTTCTTTTTAAGGTAAATTATATCGCTCGAGTTTTGTATCTAAAGAGTTAAGTCTGTTTTGGATACTAAATGATGCTTTTGCTTGCAGCGAAGGTTTGCAAAAGCATCGCATTTGCAAATTTACAAAGGTATATATACCCACCAAAATTCTTCCTACGTTTGCCCCAAAATTTCAGCTGTTCACATTTTGATGTGACAAGCCTCAATGGAACTCATCATCATACCGAACATAACTAGGACAAGAGAGAATAAATAAATGAAATAGAAAAATATGGTATCGTCAGCAATTTCCCATTCTTGCATTTTTATAAGATAGTACATCGACAGAGAGAAAACCAATCATATGCCTCACAGAAAGCAACAATCCACAAATGGTTATTTGTTATATAAATTATATTGATACCATTAATTTACAAGTACCAACGGACGATTTCGAATAGACATTCAGATCAATAACATGTAGATGCCATAGCCTCCAAAAGGGTGGCTGCAAATTGCATCTGGGTTTCTTCATTAATTCTTGAAAAGAGTGGTACATGAACAAAAAGAGACTTGTGACCCTTGTGCTCTGCCAAACGAAGAGAGTGATAGTATACATAGTTGCATACAAAACGACCTGCATCGTCAGATATTGTCACATCAAAGCCCTTCTTTTTCAAGAATTTCAGGATTGCCTCAGTGGAGCAAGAAGTCTTCAAGAACCAAAAGATGAAAATGTTAGCACAAACATGCATGAGGAGGGAGAGAGAAAGAGAGAGCTATGCATAACAAAATTTGAAAAATTAGCTATCTTTACAAAATAGTTTTTGAGTAATGCAGGCTTGCTTGCCAAACATTTATGCAGATTCCCAAGTTTTCAACTTTAAGTAGTGATGCTAGTTATGTGATACCATGTCGCAGTCATCAAAAAGTGCATTCCATCCAATACAATGTCATAAAAAATGCCAACGCATAAGCTGGAAAGAGATCATGAATTACCTCTCTTGTCCCAGAAGTTCTTCCATCCTCAGGGACTACCGGGAGCCGCTGAGAAAAACAAAATGAAACTCAGTAAAGGAGAATTTGAAGACAGTTTAACATTCCCCAGGAACTGCATGTGTTTCTTTTCTAGGGGGGCTAAAAAACCCAAAGGAACCCCCCACCACCACCACCAAAAAAAAAGAAAGATAAAAAGATAATAGCTCCTTAGACAAAAGGAAGAAGCACATCCACCTGTGGTTGCCATCCTAGCTCATCTGGACAAAGGAAAGTGGCTTCATTCACTGCCTGTCGCTCAATGGCAAATTTCTGTGACCCACTATTCACCCCCAGATGAAGCTGAAAAAGCAACAAAATTAAAGTCTTTTAGATCATCAGAATCCACTGCAGTAAACACAGGACACTTTCACCATCAATAAAGTATCTTTTGCTAGTTTTCACAGTTCACACAATTTCATAGATTGAGCCCTTAAATTAAGACTTCCAGTTTCATAGAAACAAATCTATAACATAACTTCAAGGAAAAGATACATATATATATATATATAGAAAGAAATTAATAACGAGCAAGATATCAACGTGACAATCATCTACCTCGAGCCAATAGTCTCCTATTAGTGATTGCAAATTCAGGAAGTGATTAAATCATGCAGAGTTGATAAGGTTTTACGGAATTTAAGGGTAAGCAAAAGAAACCAAATAAGTTTTATCATAGCCCAAAGTTACTGAGAGAAGTTTTACCAGCATCAGTATAGAAGTATGATGCGGCCTTTTGAAATATTAGCTTCCCTCCAATGAGAGCAGTATTCCTATAGGTTATGAACTTGTGATATCAAAATTTTGATCAACAATTGAAGTATTGAGGGTGTGTATTATGAGTGTGCCAAACAATAAATCCATCAATTAGTACACGTTTAAGTCATATTTCTTGAATGCCAAATCCCACACTGCAAAGGAAGCTAACAAAAGTAAAATGAAGTACCAAGACGGCCATTCAAGATAACTGCAATAAGCATAGAGAAAGAAAATGCAAGCAACAATTGAGTAAAACATCTAAAGATCAAGTAACATCATTATAGGCTACATTTTGTATGGATATTCTTGGGGTGAAAATATGCATGTTCAAATTATTCTTTTTCAGGCTTCATAATTCAATTTTTATTTGCAATTTTTAGGTCAGCCTCACTGCTGTTCTATAGTTGAGGCATCTTGACAGTGGATTCTTTCTGAAACTGATGAGTCAACACTGTCCCAACTTCAGCCATAGTGAGCTAGTGCACCCAAATTCAGGGACCGGTTACAGTTTCTCTTAGAAATTTAGTTAAATTTCCGAAAATCAGATTGCAAGACTTATGATTTCTCCTAGATAAAAATTTCTAAATATAATTAAATCCAAAACCATAAAGATCACAGAATAAAAACTGACCCAAAACACTTGTTCATTGCTTGTGCTTGTTCTTGAGACACCCGACTCCAGGATCTTGTAAAGCATGGGAAGTGCCCCATCTCCAGCAGTCTCAAGAACGATGCAGCTACCTAGAGTAACACCGGCAGACAAACCCCGTCTTTCAACAAAACTCATCAGATTATTAACTATAGTCTCTGTGGGATTTTCAGCAACCCCTTGGAACTTCTTGAATCCAGTTACATGAATAGTGACAGCCTTTGGCCCTTCAGATCCCATCTCCTCGTTTCGGACAGGGATACAATTCCCAATTTTCGGTGAACACAGCTAATTAGGCCTGTCTGGGAACTGATATCCCACGTTTTCTAAACAAGTGCAAGCAAGAAAGCACCATTATAAAATATTCATTGTAAATTGTAATAATATAATATCAAAATCTTGCATCCATACTATAAATTTTTTTAAGACGGATCCAAGCACCTACCTCCCAATAAAGAGCAGTACCTACCAACGTAACCAACCTACAAATAGTCCCACCAAGCAGAGCCATGGTGAAGATATATAGGATATGGTCCTAACAGTCAAAATCTTTTTACATGAAGTAGCTGAACCATACTGCTAGCACTGAATAGCCCCATTTTAAGTTTTTAACCAGTGCACCAGAGAATGAGATACCAAATTTATTGGCAAGTGCTAAAAGGAGGCTCAATGTCCTTGTGGTTGAGTATAAGGATGGAACAGGGAAAGTAGTTTTTCTTTTTTTCTTTGTTTGGGTCAAACGGGAAAGTAACTTCATTGCCAGAAACAGATTTCACCCTAAAGGTTGAAGATTAAGAGAATAAGGGAAAATGCTTATAATTAGAAAATATATCAGGACATGACTTCTGTTCAGCCCTGCATGGATACAAGACGGAACCTTCCATGCACCCTTTATGCAAATACCAGCCTCCTCTTACCAACTGGTTGTCGTAAGTATAAAGTGTGCATCTTGTTCAAGCAAAAACAGGATAGAAACAGCACTGATCATATGAGGGAATTCCTCTCATGGGTATTGACTTGAATTACAACACCACGAAATTCTCCCCAATCAGAGATATCAATACCAATAATGTTGCGCTTGGTAGCATGGAATTGAGGTTTTGGATATGGAATTTGGTGGAATTGTGGCTTTTCTCAATAGTAAATTTATAGAAAGAAACCTCCTTTCCATCCAATTCCATTTTCAAAGCCTCAA
The DNA here is from genome assembly GCA_023935145.1 of Bretschneidera sinensis. Lineage (NCBI taxonomy): Eukaryota > Viridiplantae > Streptophyta > Magnoliopsida > Brassicales > Akaniaceae > Bretschneidera > Bretschneidera sinensis. The sequence goes on along the minus strand of CM043701.1, from coordinate 102,672,005 downwards.
TTTCATGCTAACAAACAAAACATAAGCATGAAATCATGCTAACAAACAAAACATAAGCATGACTTCATGCTAACAAACAAAACATAAGCATTTCCAAATGAGTACATCCCATCCACTACTTTACTAAATTGAATGAATTCATTTGGTTAACATATTCCTTTTCTTTCTCTCATTGCTAAACATTTTCTCTATAAGAATCAAAGAGAGCCTTAAAGTTGTATGCGAGAGAGCCTTCAAGTTAAACCAACAAATTCAGCAACATATGATAATGAACTTTAGATTTCACATGCTTCAATGAATCAATCAGGTTCCCAATGGATCATATTCCGAAGAGAAAATAATGTTTGTAGCATAAAAGAACTAAGAAACATATATCTTTCCCTAAATACTAATTTTTTGAAGAATTATGCTAAATAAAATGAAGCCCCGGGCACTGTTTTCAAGTAGTAACATACAGTAGCTTAAAAACGACGACAAAAAAAAAATCAAACAGCTCAAGAAGCAAATTGTTTATCATCTGAATTCAACAATGAAATTTTCAATGTTAAAGACAGTTATGGACTCTTCAACGGCAGTCATCAAAAACTTCAAACACTACAATAAACAATTGAAAACCATAATCTCCAACAGGAGATAATTATAGCAGAATTGCATTATAATTAAGAAAGCACCATATATAACAGAAACGAATTACTTATGAGCTAAATTTAGCATGATTTTAACAGAGTTGACCGCCAGTTCATTGATAGATTTAGCAAAACATTAAAAAAACCAAAAACAATACAACAAGAGAAACACTAGCAAACCCAGACTGAAAATCACCTCGAAATTCACGCCTGCTCTTGTGAATCGAGTAATTGGTGTCTTCAGGTGGGGAAGAGAACAAGTTCTTTTATGCATCCCCTTGGTCCCTTTAAATTTGGCTGCCGTAACGGATTGAAATTAACTAGTCATTGGTCGTCGATATAATTACGAGAGTGCCACGTTTCTGTTCGACCTGGGGTACCGGTGAGGTTCGTCGTCAATCGTCATCAACCAATTAAAATTCATAATAAAAAAAAGAGGGGCCAAAAGCCCTTTTTTTTAAACATTTTTGGCCGATCTCCTCGAAGCCTAATGGTCCCAAGAGGCCCCGTTCGTTTTAACTGAAGAGAAGGACCACAATTTCTCCTCTCTCTCTCTCTTATAATTTGGCTTTCAATTTTTCTTAGATGCTAAATAATAATTTTTTATCCTACATGCATTTCTTATTTTAAAATTTACTTTTTTATTTTGTTTAAATAATTAACGTTATAATAATTTTCAATCAAATCGATTCGTCAATCATATGTTAAGTTTTTAGCAATTTCCGTCCAAATTACACATTGGCGTTACAGTATCAAACATGGATTAATATCAAAAATTAAATAATATTCTTACCTTTTTTTTGGAAAGGACCCTTACCCATTTTCAAGCAATAAAAATTAATTAATTTTAAGATTAAAATTTTTAAAAAATTAACAGTAGATAAATGATTTTTTTAAAATAAGATTAAATTAAATTTTTAAAAAAATAATTAATATAAAAATTAAAATAATAAACCATAACTACTTTTAGAAAAAGGCCGAATTTGAAGCCTTGAGTTATAAACAATTTTGAGTCCCCCATTGTTGTTTGGCATTTCCGTGATACAAATGTTATTTCGATGATTTTGATTAAAAAAAAATTGTTTTAATCTGTTTTCAAAAGTCGAAACAATTTCAGCCTTGCACCTATTTTTTCCTCTCACTCTATTTCATTCTTTTTTTTATTTTCTAAATTTATTATTTTATTTATTTTTATCGAGTAGTCTTTTTCTTTCGTTTGGATCACAATTTTTTTCATCTGAAAATTAAAATAAAGTCAAGTTTATAATAAAATTGAATATCGCATCATCAAATGGAAAATATTCAGATTCAAATTTGTCAATGTAATTCTTTTCACCTATTGTCTTATCTTCTTAAGGAGGCCAAACATATTGATATTGGATGTATTGACTCTTGAACTCTCAAATTGATTTGATTTAGTTTTTTTTCTTTTTAATGATGAGGCAAAATATACTATCTAATTGGAGGTCGACATGAAAATGTATCAGGTACATGATAAGGTAATTTCACCTTTAAAGAGAAAATATACTTATTGTTTAAAAAAAAACAAATCTAATAAACTATTTTTAAAGGTAAAAATGTAACTTGACTTCAAAGAGTCCTGTGATTCTTTTTTTCCTTAGGTAGGATTCCCAATTCTATGTAAATGACATATTAATTCTATGTAAATGATATATTATTCTAGGTTTATGAAAACACATTCTCTCAAATATTCTTTTTTTTTTTTTTTTTTACGTTATTGACTTAAGTTTCAAAAGATTATTTTTAGATAACAAAACTTTGAGTGATTTATTTTTTCATACACTTCGAATTCAAAAGCTCGGATCGAACCTCAAACCTAACTTAGACCAACTTGATCGGAATTGGCTTGGATTGATGGTGTAAGATATGATCAATTGTGGCATCAACACTTAATAAGCAGTGTTTTAAACGCTCATTTACTCAAATATAAAATAAGAATTATAACTTGTTGCAATGACATATTTGAATAAAGAATGAGAAATTTGTTGCAAATTAATCTCTATTATCTATCAAAACCAAAATTATGGTTAATCCATATGGGGAATGAAATTATAATTGTTGTGAGTAAATCCCTCTCCAGCCAAACATAAAAAGAGTTTAAAGAACACACACAAAAACATAAAGAAAAGTAAAATAAAAATTAAGAAAACACAAAACTTCCAGTCGAATGCTGACAATTTCGGTCTGATTTTTCCACTGGCCCACTATTTCTTCCTCGCCCGTCCGAAGAAGCCATTTTTTTTAAAATTTTGTCCCACCTTGTTACGTGGGCCATGCCACACGTCCACCGTGTTAAGCCAATTATGATCGAGTCTTCCATGTCCGACCGAGTCCTCCACCATTAAGTCGAGTCTTCACCTCAACAAAAACTTGAAATCTAAACAGAAGTGGCATCAAAAGACATGGTCTTTTATAATTGAAATAAATTTAACATCTAATAAATAGTTGTATTATGTACAAAAATGAATTGATCCTGATACTGCCAAAAACAACCCTTCTAATAAGGGGACAACACGTGGCTTCTCCTGGCAATGGATCACGAGAGGACACGTGGATGACCCAAGATTGGACAATTCAGCCCCTGGTCATAAACCGCCCTTCAAAGCTCAGTCTCCTCCGCAGCAGCACAAAGGCGGGCCTCGGCCTCCTCGGCAGCGGCCCGAGCACTAGTCTCAGCTTCAGCCCTAGCCAGGATAACCGACTCCAACGAAGCCTGCAACCGACGAACAGCCTCTGTCTTCTCCTTTAATTGGCTCTAGGTACGTCCTAGGAGCTCGGCCGTCTCCATGCAGCGACGGGTGGCCACGCTTACAAGAACGCCCATCTGAAACCAGAAACTATGTGAGAGAAACAAAATTTCAAGATCAAGGAACGGAGAACAACGTTGAAACAAAAAGCTTACCTGAGACGCCAATGCCTCAGTCGCTGCATAGAGAGAGTCTGTGGTCTTCCTGCCCAACTCAGCAATGTCCCGAGGAGGAGTACCCTTAAGGAGATGTTCCCTCGCCACCCGAGGATGTGCGAAGACGGAATCATCCATCCTTATAGCCCAGTTGGGCATGAAGATTGGGGCCTCAGAAGCCTCCCCTTGGCTGGCGCCCGGAACAGTGGAGGTCCCCACGGTCACTGGAATCGGTAGGGGGGCACTGGAAGCTGGAGTGGTCTCGGACTGGGAAGGTTGCCTCGGGGGAGTCTTCAAGTCAATCGGGGTAGGAGACTGAGCCTGGGGCCTCTTCCTAGACCGCGAGCCCGAGGCTATTTGCTTCTCGGATCGAGACGACCTCCTCTGCTCCAAAGCCAGCTTCTTAGCATGTTCTCGGGCACAGGCAGCTGCCTCCATCTCTGTTCAAGCCATGTAAACAAAGGAAATTGCGTAAGTATAAATCACAGGAATACGATGCAAGTAATGAAGAAAAATAAAGGAAGTAAAAGGTAAAACTAAAGCCTTTACCACTCTCAAGCGAAGGCTCGGGGCACAAAGAACAAAGACCTCGTCGGGACAGTTCCTCATTGTCGTATAGGACTCCGACGTCCAAAGGCGAGGCTACCATGGCGTTCACCGTTTCCTGCTCATACGGAAGAAGGCCTGCCTTTTTGCATTTCCTGGTGCGGTCCATACTCCACGCACGAGATAGGCCGAAGTCCTCGACAGATTGGATGAAAAAGAAATTCTTCTTCCACATCTTGATCGACGAAAGAGTCTTCTTCAGCAACCTCCTCCTCGGTCGGGTACTAAAAACTACCCATCCAGTCTGGCCGTGTAGGCTGATTAGGAAGTGGGCCTTGAAAATATCTATAGTCATCGACCTGCCCACTTCCAAGCAAACGCAAATAAAGGCCATGATCAGTCGTACTGAGTTAGGCACCAGTTGACACAGCGCTATATCAAAGTACTTAAGGATAGTACAAAAATAGGGATGAAGAGGAAACCAAAGCCCGGCCTGCATGTGATGCTCATACACGTAGAGCTCAAATGGGGCTCGGTCAGGGAGGACGTCGCAGGCCCTTTCTCCCACCTTGGCCAGCCGAAGAGCGTACTCGCTTGGGATGCGGTACGTCTTCCTAATTACCTCCAAGTCCTCCTCCCTCAGTTGACTAGGGATCTCATTGGCTATATAGTTCCATACCTCCCTCTCCTCTCCAGTCGAAGTCTCCCGAATATCAGTCAACGCCCTAAGCATTTCATCTCCGGATGATGAGTCCTCTTCGTACTCCCTCCCCACTTCCAAAGGGACATATGGCACCAGTGCCATGGGGTTTGCCTTCGGCACAGCCGTCACGGGGGTCTTCCCCTCAAACGAGGACGAGGATGTCTCTACTTCCTCAGAACTATCACTACTCATATCATCTACACTACTCCTACCGTTCTCACTACTACTAGGCCTATCGCGATAAGTATCAAATGAAGAAGACATAATTAAAAATAAAAGACAAACGAACTCACCAAAGTCCGAAGGATTCGGACTTAAGGTCCTCCTAAACGTCCGATGTTTATCCAAGAGCACTCCCTCTTCACGACCTCGAAATGCCGCGATCATTCAAAACCCCAGCACCAAAACTCCCCGCAACGTTGGGATAGAAGACGAAGACTCGCAAAGCAGATGCTCTTGGACGAGAAAAATGGTTTCTCTTTTAAGAGACGAGGATGAAGACTCTCAAGAAAAGGCAGGACGAGGCCGAGGGCTCTTAGAAAATTTCTCTCTAAAGCAGTGAGGTTTGAAATAAGTAAGGAAGAAAGTAAAGCCAAAACCCTCTTATATAGGAAAGGGGTCATAGCCAATGAGGACCATTTAATGCAATCACAAAAGCCGAGGGGACTCTTTAGAGTCCCAAAGCAACCTTCACACTTCCCCAAGGGACGTTACGTCCCCCGAGGTGGTCGCCGTTTTCCTAAAAAGGGCTGTCTAAACTTCCAAGAGAAAATCATCATTTCCCGTGCCCCATTGTTTACGCGAAGAAAGCCACGTGTCACTTCAGCCGCAGTTTTTTACATGAAGCATTCTCCCATAGCTCCGCAAGTCCTCGGCCCATTCTCTTCAAGGTCCGAGGAGATGGATTGCTCCACAGGTCCTCGGCCCACTCTCTTCAAGGTCCGAGGAGATTGATTGCTCCACAAGTCCTCAGACTCAAGGTATTCTTGGCTGAGGAGATGGATTGCTCCACAAGTCCTCGGCCCATTCTCTTCAAGGTCGGAGGAGATGGATTGCTCCACAAGTCCTTGGCCCATTCTCTTCAAGGTCTGAGGAGATTGATTGCTCCACAAGTCCTCGGCCTATTCTCTTCAAGGTCCAAGGAGATGGATTGCTCCACAAGTCCTCGGAGTCAAGGTATTCTTGGCCGAAGAGATGGATTGCTCCACAAGTCTTCGGCCAATTCTCTTCAAGGTCCGAGGAGATGAATTGCTCCATAAATCCTCGGACTCAAGGTATTCTTGGCCGAGGAGATGGATTGCTCCACAAGTCCTCGGCCCATTCTCTTCAAGGTCCGAAGAGATGAATTGCTCCACAAGTCCTCGGACTCAAGGTATTCTTGGTCGAGGAGATGGATTGCTCCACAAGTCCTCAACCCATTCTCTTCAGGGTCCGAGGAGATAGATTGCTCCATAAGTCCTCGGACTCAAGGTATTCTTCGCCGAGGAGATGGATTGCTCCACAAGTCCTCGGCCCATTCTCTTCAAGGTTCATGGAGATGGATTGCTCCACAAGTCCTCAGACTCAAGGTATTCTTCGCCGAGGAGATGGATTGCTTCACAAGTCTTCGGCCCATTCTCTTCAAAGTCCGATGAGATGGATTGCTCCACAAGTCCTTGGACTCAAGGTATTCTTGGCCGAGGAGATGGATTGCTCCACAAGTCCTCAACCAATTCTCTTCAAGGTCCGAGGAGATGGATTGCTCCATAAGTCATCGGACTCAAGGTATTCTTGGCTGAGGAGACGGATTGCTCTACAAGTCCTCGGATTCAAGGTATTCTTGGCCGATGAGATGGATTGCTCCACAAGTCCTCGGCCTATTCTCTTTAAGGTCCGAGGAAATGGATTGCTCCACAAGTCCTCAGCCCACTTTTTTCAAGGTCCGAGGAGATGGATTTGCTCCTCCAGTCCTCGGACTCAAGGTATTCATGGTCGAGGAGATGGATTGCCCCACAAGTCCTCGGCCCATTCTCTGAAAAGCCCGAGAAGAGAAATTACTCCATTGATTCTTGGCCCGCTACTTCAAGACGAGAGTTAATAAAAACTGCAGAAATATAGCACGAATCATACAAATACTTCCTTAGGCACATAAATTTTACTCAAAGAAGTGGGGGGCTTGCGATATTGCCAAAAACTACCCTTCTAATAAGGGGACAACACGTGGCTTCTCCTGGCAACGGATCACGAGAGGACACGTGGATGACCCAGGATTGGACAACTAAGCCCCTGGTCATAAACCGCTCTTTAAAGCTTAGTCGCCCCAGTTGGTCCCCACGTCACCATCGCCTTCCAGGCCATCATGCCCCAGCCATGTTGAGCCGTCAGGGCAACAGACTGCCCCTGATACTTGAATGGTTCTTGATAAGCTAATAAGGACAAAGCCCTAGCAAACGGTCTCCAGCCACCTAGTTGGGCCTCCTAGGCATCATCACCTAACCAAGTTGAGATGTCAGGTCACAGAACCGCCCTTAGACTTGGACGGCTCCTGATCAACCAACAAGGTAAAACCCTAAAAGAACGGTCTCCAACCACCTAGATAGGCCTCTTAGGCATCATTATTCAGCCCAGTTGTGGCATCATATCGTTGCCGCCCCGAGCAGAAGACCGCATCCTAAAAACCTTATAAAAAGGGGCATGTATGCATTCCAGGAACCCAAGTTTTTCCTTCACCACTAGGAACAACGTGACAAGTCTCCACAGACGTTTGCTTTATCCTAACTTAAGCATCAGAGTATCTCCGGAGGTATCCCTCCGGCGACCCCATAGCCCTCCCTTTTTTCTTTGTGCAGGTACAGGTGTAGTTAGGCCTCCAGCTCGTCCATGCACATTTTTGGCATCAACAGATCCTATAAGAAGAAGAGTAAAGAGGAAGAAAATGTATCATTTTGTTTTAAAGTATGAAATTGAGGCTTTGAAAATATAATTGGATGAAAATGGAAGCCGTCTAGTACAATTTTATTGTTAAAAAAATCCTACAATTCCATTTTAAAAATCTCAATTCCATACAACCAACCGTTTTTAACTCAATGGTTGTTGCCTCAAATGTATTTGAGTGTGTTGAGGTCATGAATTCGATTTCTCAGACTAATTACTTCTTTATGAATAATAAGTGTTGTTGTGTAGGTGGGTAAAGGAAAAAGTTGATTAAATCATCATTATAAATAAAAAAATTTCTCAATTTCAATGTAAACCCTTTATTAAGAATGAAATTGAGATACCACCAACTTAAAATTAATATAATGATGATCTAACCAACCCTGTCAAAAGGGGAGGTTAGTTAATATAACTACAAAGCTAAAGTTAATATAATGATGATCACATTTTGAAAATCTCAGCGCGATATATATATATACAACAGTAAAAATAACATCAATAGAAATTTTTACATCAATTATATACAACGTAAAAGGAATGAATATTTACAAATAAATTTTTATTTTATTTTATCATTAGTCTGAAGATGTGGACACGTACGTGGCTTACAGATAATGATTTCGTCTTAACTTCAACTCACCAAACTATTAGTCATGCCTGCTTCCTGAAATCATTGTACAATGAGGAATGGGTTTCACAAGCTCAGTGAATTAAATTTACTAGAAATACTCAATTTGTATAATGTTCTTTCAATATTTAATCAATTATATCTCACATAACTTGATCATAGCATTCTACTATCACTATACATATCATAAGTCTCATTCTCTATCAATCTCTTTTTCTTATATATTGGTTCACCTTAATACCATCAATTATCTCAAAATTACCTCGTAATGAGGTTCACAACATAAAGTTTACCATTTAAATGGTTTTTATCATATCATACTTCTATGTTTCTTTCTCACTATAACTGTCTCTCTGTGAGACTCATTCATCTATAAATAAATTCACAATAACAAATAACACTTCAGCATTTCAGTAATGCAATCAATATTTAAAACATATGTAATGCATAAATTATTATTAGGGAATGTCTTCCCACATGTAGACATGTTTTTATCTTAGACCGACCTCTTCCCGGTTCTTTTATTTCCAGCATATACTGGCTGTCACGGTTTTCATTTATTTCCAGCATATACCGGCTGCCACGGTTTTCCTTTATTTTCAGCATATACTAGTTGTCACGGTTTTTCAATTAGACTGACCTCTTCTCGGTTCTTTTATTTTATGCATATATATATGGACAATGATATGAAATATGCATATGAACAATAACATAAAAAACAAACATGAATTCAAATATTTAAATTGGCTATCTTGATTATTCTCAAATTATTATTGAAAGAAGTTCCACTAAATTCCTCTCCTCATAAATCACATCAAATCATTTATCATAGCTTGTCAAAATCCACTAAATTTCATCTCCTCATAATTCGTATCAAAACATCAACCACAGCTTATCTAGAATTTCACTTATCGCTTTTATTATTAAATCAACTTATTATTTCAAAAATATTATTTCTCACATAATAATTTTCTACATGTCCAAAATTCCTATCATACATATCAGTCAATTTTTCATCTACCACCAAAGCCTAAGCTAATAATTTATTTTAATATTATCACTAGATATTTCATTTTTATCTAGATTACTTAAAGTAAATCTAACTCACCACGTAGCACTTAGGGCTACCCGTGGATCACCTTTTTGCCTTTCCTGCTCCTCTCAGCAATTTCTTCTGGTTGCTAATCGTCAACACCTAACATAATATTTATATTGAAATTTCTAATTTATTCTTCAATTCTTCATAATTCACACCCTTTGAAAATTCACACTTTGAATTTCGAAAAATTTCACGTATGTTAAATTTCAAAAATAAAACTTATGTTATTTTTCTTAGAGCTTTTCGTGCTTCTTTATAAAATTCTCCAGTAAACTCCTTTAAAATTTCATTCTTTCAACATTTTTTTTGGTCCCCAAGTGTTTAGAAAATTAAAATAGTTTGAATTGTAAAAAAAAGAAATCAAACAGGATTTGGAAATGAAGTAAATAAACTGAAACTATATACATATCCAACTGCCACTGTTTTACATTTGTAAAACATGCAGGATGCAAGACTTGCTTGACAACACGTGGACTCTAGGTGTTGTCATGATTTTTGTTTTTTTAATTAAAAAACAAAATAATTTTTTTTTCCTTTTTTTTTATACTGTTTACAAAAATATTTTTTTTATTTTTTTGTAATTAGGCCTCACGCGTTTAGTTTTTTTTAAGAATTATTTTATTCAAATAATAATAAATTTTTCACATATATTTTATTTTAATTTTATATTATATTTATTAAATTATTTTTTTATATTTACTTTATGAGTATTATATTTTCATACTATAAAACGCAATGTAATCCTTTATTGGATGGTGGTTGCCCAGCTTTCGTTGGATGGTGATTAGATAATACAAGTTTCATTTTCCTGTAAAAAAGAATGGAATTAAGATTTTAAAAATATAACTAAAAGGAAATATAGTGTTTTTTTTTTTCATACAGAGGAAAAACGCACAATTCAACACATATTCCATTTCCAAATTCTTAATTTTCCTATTACTAAACACAACATAAGGGGTGATTATTAAGGTGCCTAATGAAAAATAAGGCAATTTACTTTATTTATATATTTTAGGATAAAACATAAATTTTTAGTAGTAAAATTTATACTTCTGGTAGTAAAAACTAGTACTTTTAATTGTAAAGTTGTTTTTTAAAATCATAAATATTTTTGTTTTTACCATCAAAAATATAAATTTACCAATAAAAATATGTATTTTACTATAAAATATATAGATAAAACAAATTACTTTATTTTCTCAATCGAGGCACATTAAATACCACCAACTTAAAGTTAATCGGAAATAAAGTAGAAAAATTGGAGAATATTCAAGTAGAGAAAATGCCAGTCTTGGACAGAGATGACAAAACATCCTCCTATTATTACTTCATTCAGTTTTATCCAAAATTTACAAAAGAAGCACAACTATATTTTATTAACAAATCATACTAAAATGCATTTACGAATTGACGTAACATTCATTTATTTTTTTTATTGACATTCAATGTATAAAATTTAAAGATGATGGTTTTAAATTATTAAACATTGATCTTGACAGCTCAAATTTACTGTCAGCTCGAGTTTATAATCATTGGATCAAGAGAATATTAGAATATTTTCTTGATCCAATGATTATGAATTCAAACTCAAAAAAAAGCTCGAATTGATAAAAATCATTTTCTTAAATTGCTCGAATGGATTTATTGCTATATGAGACATGGATCCAAACCGAGTATCCATGATAGCTCGACCCGGTTCACCCATGTTTAATTGAGTTTTGGAGAAATATATGAAATGTGCAGATAGCAGTATATCACCACCCTACTTTACCCTCTATACTCTCTACTCTGGTAAGTTAAACAAGAATTCTCTACATAAATGATTGAGATATGTAGAGATCACAAAAAGAAAGGGTCTTCAATGATGCTATGAGAACTCTTAGACCTTTGTGCGGTGGTAAGTGAGTGATTCAAATGACAACAAGAAAATCAAGTAGAGCATATGATTCAACCCCAAAAATCGCGAAATATTTTTGGATCGATACATTTCGAAGAAGGTATGTAATTTTATTTTATTTATATGTGTTTATACTTTCCTTCGGAATTTGTAAAATACTTTGAAATGTTTGGTTAAAATAATCTAAGATTATAGAGGGAAAATCCCGAATAACAGAATCAGATTAATCTCAAATAACAAAATCATATTATCTGTAATATTTGATTACCTTGTTTGCATAGTAATTTGATGATCGATTATCGGTAATTTAATACTATTATGTTTGGTTTGTATATCACAATTTTGGAAATCGATAGTATAATTATAATATATTTTTAATAATATGATATTATTATAACTATTACCAGTGATGGATTCATAAATTTTTGTTAATGGGGACGACATATCATGAAGATATGATCTGAAACTCTAAAAGAATAAAAGTAAAGATAAGATTTTTGAGGGTCTGTTTGGTTAGAGAGAAAATTAGGTTTTAGGGATCAAAGTTACGGGGATAATTAATTTATTTTAGTAGAGATAATTTTAAAGTACCTATGATATTACCTTTTTTCAAAAGCCAAGTGGCATCAGTTAACTCTACTTACTCATGGTAGATTCGCCCCTAGCTAATACTATGATATTGAAATTACTGTTTTTAAAATATTATCTTATTATGAAGATTATTAACACGATGCTATTATAATATTTATTATGTTATTTTATAATAATAATTATATTATTTATATATTAATAATATTTTAATAAAAAAGTGAGTTGTTTGTTATATATATATAATAAATATTTGTTGAATGACATTTGCGTTTTCTTATTTTTTTCTATTAAATTTCTTAACAGTAGAATGAATTTCTCGTGTTTGCAAAATTTGAAACTAAGTTCAAAATATTAGGAAACTTGGGGAATGTGATTAGATCTTACATATATACTTGTGTATGTAGGTACATAGAAGTATATTTTATATAATAAAAAGACATTTGAATAACTGTAACTAGTTATTTTTTTATGATATCCTCTTTGAAAAAGCTTAAAAAGTTTTCGTTGAATTAATGATAAAGTTATATCGTCTCTATCCATAGAATAGCGGTTTGAGTCCTCTTATTTTTAGTGGCACCGTCACTCCTTAAAAAGAAATTTAAATATTTTTTTTATAAAAAATGTATTAAGTGCATGTGAACAACTTAATATAAATGTTAAAATACCAATTTACCCTAGTATAAAGTAGCATTGTCATCACTATTTTAAAATTTTAACTCGTAATAATAAAATGTGTTTTTGAAAACAATTATTTAGAGATATGCCATAATAGAAATGAGAACACATGCGGTCAAGAGAGTATAATACAACTATTTTACTTATTAATAATGATGTATTTTATAGTATAAAAGATTATTTCATTGTTAAATGAAAAAATAAATTTTTTAATTTTTTTCAATTATAAGATTGACCTAATGACAAAAACTTACCGTTTACTTAATTATGATATGAAAATTACTGATTCTGTTAAGGTCTATCTCCACCTTTTGTTCCAAATTAAATGAATAAATAATAATATAGAGCGGCCTGTAAAAATAAATATATATATATATATATATATATATATATATATATATATATATATAGTAGCGTGTAGCGTCAGTTTTTTCTTGTAGCGCGTGGAGTCGGTGCATTCACCGATTCTGTTAAGGTGACACGAAAATCTTCATGCGACGTTACGGTCGCGGCCCAAATAGAAAGAATCTTGCCTCCGTCCTCCCACCTTCCTCTCTCTCTGAAACCTTACTCTTCTTTCCTTTCACTTCTCTCAGTGAACTCTTGGTTCAGCTCTAAATCAATGTACTTTTTAGTTCTATTTTTTTGGTCTCTGGTTCTCTCTATCAAGCGAGTTCTGTGTTAGCTTTAGCGGCCAAAACGCATGAGTTCTGATTATTCCGTAAACCATAAATCAGATTTTTCACAAAAAGAAACCCTACTTTTCTCTAGTTAAAAGTAGAAAATGGAAATCAACACTAGGAGATTACTTTTTGGACTTACCTAGCTATCAAGCGAGTTCCTTTCTGTCCAAGAAACAGAGGTACGGATTTTTCATTTTTTGACTACATTTTTACTTTCACGTGTGCCTCTTTATTTTCGATTAGTGTTTTCTGCTGCTCTGATTTTTCGTTTGGTCCCAAATGCCATGTCACTGTATATCTGTGGTGAGTTTTATACATTTATATATTTTTTTCCTCCTTACACTTATTATTCTTTAAGTAAACAATTTTTTTTTTTTATTGTTATTATTGTAAAGATGACTTTTTTCTGTAATATTTAGCTTGAAGCAGTTTGGGAGCTGATTGGTGGATGCAAAAGCTTTCTTTAGCAATGGTATGTTGTCTTCTTTTGGCAATATTTATGTTGTTGGGGATGGTATTTGATGCTAGTGACACAATACTTTTGCTATCATTTTCTCTTATCAGTTGGTTATTACTGATTCTAATTAATTAAGCAGTTTCTTGGAGCTTTTACCGATCCTAATTAGTGAAAAATCTTAAGGGTTTTGGTTGTTATTGATCCCTAATTAATTAAGCATTTTTCTTAGAACTTTTTTTGAACTAATCCTAATTAGTAGCATGCACTTAATTTTGGAGAAAATGAGATCTAGAAGCAATGAAAAAAAGTAACAAAGTTTGTGTTGGTACAATAGCAGTAGTTCGACCCATGGAAGCTCTAGATTTTGGCTTCACCTAAAAATTTGTTTTAGAAGGGGGAAGAGTTTGGCTTCACTTAAAAATTTGTTTTGAGATAGGGAAGAGTCATGAAGAGGGCGAGAGAAGGAGGTGGAGAGCCCCTATCTTCTGGAGTGAAAATCATATCTGTCTTTGTTGATCATCTCAAATCTAATGTCTATAACATTCTTCTTCTTTTTGTGATAAGAAAAAGTTATATAAAAAAAAGTACCAAGAGGGTGCAATCCATTCACAAAAATCTATCTACAAGATAGTATCTCCACAAAATCTATGACTTCATCTATGTTAAGCAAAATTTTTCCCAATAAATCAAAAACTAAGGAGACTAAACCATCTATCTCTAATTGTATCAATTAACCTTTCTTCCCCATCAAAATCCCTTTTGTTCCTCTCATTCTAAATAAGCCAAAAGATGGAAAGGAGAATCAAAAAGTACTCATTTTTAATCTCCTCCAAAGCACAAAGACCACTCCAAGCCAAAATTCATCTCTTACAGAACCGGAAACAACTCAAGATACACCCAAAACACAATAAGCCATTTCCCAAATACTTCAAGCCGATGGACATTCCAACAAAAGATAAAAAAAGATACTCGGCACACTCTTTGCAAATGAAACATCTATTAGCAAGAACTTTCCTCTTCTTTGAAGATTATCAAGAGTAAGAATCTTCTCCTAATAGGCTTCCCAAGCAAAAACTAACTTCTTTAGAGGGCTTAAGGTATCTAAATACATTTTCACAGGAAGTTAGAGGACCTCCATAGGAAGCTCATCAATAAGAATCTTAAAATTAGATTTCACCTCAAACCCTTTATCTGAATTAGGCTTCCATCTAACCAAACTCATAATTTTTTTTTTGGAGAAGTTAGAGATGTTCATAACTCTAGGAAGTTTCGCAAGGGGAGGTCTGATTTATTTGGTTTTGTTTGATTTGCGGATCTTCGTGAGGCTCTATGGGCTAGCGCAATTGACCTAATTGTATGGGATCTTCATTGCTTGTTAAACTGATTGATGCTGTTAAAGAGGATACATTAGTATCAGGTGGTAATAGTCAACCTCATCATCCTGAAAATCCTGTGGCCTCTACAAAAGTTGTGGCATCTGGGGAAATCATATTTTTTGCAGACGTGGTTAGAGGCAATCATGTGATTGATGTTAACAAGTCGAAGATTTCGGTTGATGATCATGCAAGAGAGGATGCTAATTCTACGTTGGTGGATGAATCTTTGGAGTATGTGCATTCGGAAGAAGATGTGGAATGGCTTAGCAGAAGCGCAGTGGGTTTGCTTTATAAAAATGAGGATATTGTTAACTTTAAACACAATTATTTGAGGGAGAGAGCATCTAGTTTTCCCATTGGCGCTTTGAAAGTGCTGCTTACCTTCACTAGTCGTGAAGATATGATAACACATCTCGCTGAAAACAGAATTTGATTGGAGTCTTGGTTCTTAAAAATCAGTCCTTGGCGCTCTAATGATTGTATGAAGAGTTGTTGGTTTGGATCAAATGTGTTGATGTTCCACTTCAAGCTTGGAACTACAATTATTTTAGCCCTTTGGTAAAAGGTCGGGGGCATTATTTTTCTGTTGATTAAAGTACATTTCTTAAGAGAAGGCTGGATATAGCTTGGCTGCTTGTTTCTGTAAAAAAAATTGAAGTTATCCCCTCTTCTATTTCAGTTAAGATAATGGGGTGATGTTTACTGTTAAAATTGTTGTGAACGTATCACAGAATGTTCTCATTTGTCTTGCATGAGAATCTATTCAAGTGAGGGAATGATGAGTTTAGTTCCTCATCTTCAGCTCTGGTTAGAGATGATCAGCTTGATGACGAATCTGATGAAGCAGCATTGCAGAATTCTGATCCTTTCCAGGTGGAAGAGGAGTCTCACGGTGGTGGAGAAGTTGGAACAGACTTTCATGTCAGTTTATTGATTGGGTAGGGAGAAAGAGTCCCGATCCATGGAACCGGTTCCATGAGATTTATCACGGAACCAATAAAATCTACCAGTAATCATAAAGAAATTAAATAGTAATTATATAAAAAAATTTAAATACCAAAATTACTACTCAATTTTTCATGATTATTAATAAATTTTATCAATTTTATTTTAACTCGCATGAAACCAAATCCGTGGTATCACCACTCTTCTTGGTGTATTTATTTTTGGGATTATTCCTAGTCTTGGTGAGTGGTGAGTAGGTTTTGTCTGGCTCTGTACTATATGCTCTGGTTTTTGTAGGTTGTTTCTGTTGAATGCTATATGGGAGAGTTTTCTGTACTTTTTGTATCTTCTAGATGTTTTTATTAATATTATTTTGCCTAGAAAAAAATTATCCTAATTAGTTGAAAAAATTATTAAGATGTTATGGCTGTAACCACGCATATCATCTGAAGTGCAAGTCCTAAGGTAAAATCTCTCACCCCAATAATAATAAAAAAAAAATCTTATTCAGTTGTTTTGGGCATTTGGTCCTTAACATGGTTTATTTTGAATATATTTAAGTACTAAATTTAGGTTTCTTCAAAGGCTTTAGGATGCCAAAGTTTGATTATGATATTTTTTTGATTTCATAATCAGTATCATATTAGAAGTTAGATTTTTTTTAAGATGTAAATTAGGGCTGGACCTTCATGGTTTGATATATGATCTTCAAAAATCACAATTAGACTTGGGTTATTCATAGGACTGACACACACATATATTATGACTGTTATCAGTAAATATTCTATTTTTAGATGAACTTTGTCCTGATGAAAATGGCGTGCTTTCATTTTCTAAAGGATGCAGGTGGAAATTGTGATGAGAATGACAGCATAGATTGGAACACCGATGATGAACTTGAGATCAATGGCATTTCCCCAAACTTCAGTTCAGTCAGCTCTGCTCCGGAAGTTATTAAAAGTAACGGGCAGGTAACTGTTATCTATTGAAAATTTGCAGTAAATGTGTCCTGACATGGATTTTTTTAATAGTTTCCTTTTGTATAAAGATAATTTATTCAAGTAAATTTTTGGTTCTTAAGTCTTAACTACTAAACTAATGATTCATTATTCACTGGACGCTCCTTATCAATGGATATGATTTGGTATTCTTGATTGGGTGTAAAAATACAATGATCGATGACAGTGTACTTGGTAGAGTATTTATAGATGCTCCTTTTTTTTTCGAGGATGAAGGTAAACATTTTATTCATAAAAAGAAAAAAACAGTATACAAAGCAGAATCTGCAACAACAAAATTTTATTCCCCTGTCTAGAACTGCCAACCAGTTTATAAAACTCTGTTTAGCAATAGAGTCACTGAACTAAATTAGATTATGTCAATCCACCTTAGCATTTCTAATTCTCAAAGCAATACAATTAGACTTGGAATGGAAGCTGCCAGAAGAAGGAAGCCAAAAAACTCTGTCAGCAGCAAAAGGATCAGCTGCAATGGGTTTGAGGATATTTTCATTTATAATTGTTCATTTGTATATTTTCATTCTTAGATAAAAATGGTTGCTTAGTTTGAAGGAAAGTAAAAAGGGCATGAGGCTATTCATGAAGAGCACTCCTCCAAATTATAGAGCACTATATTTCTTATGTTCTCACTCGCACAACAACCCTACATGGAAACTACTTATAATTTAGTATATGCATCATCGTGTTCTTTGCATGATATCCTACTTTTTGTTCAGGCATGCTCTTCATCTAGCTCTTGGAGCTCCAAGATGATTTGTCATTTTATGGGAATGGGATTTTCTGAAAGGATGGTGATTAAAGCAATTGAGGAAAACGGTAACTCATGCTACTACTTCATAGTGTAAGCTTAACAATTGACTTTGCATATATTTCAAACTGAGATTTGTTTTTCATGCTCATCAGGAAAAGACGAAGCATCAATACTAGATTCTCTTCTAACTAACTCTGTGAGTAATTTGGTGCTTATATATAGTTATCAAAATTTCCTTTTTGTTGATTTTGTTGTTGAATTAGGCTCATAGGCTCCTTTGTTACTCTATGATTATGCTATTTATCTAACTTAATAAGTGGATGTTACTTCTTTGTAGTCACCCATTGCCCTACTTTATTTTTTGTGAGGAGTCTCATTCAACTTTTCATGTTTTTTTTCTTCTTATTTCATCATAAAAGTTGTCTGTCATAGAAGTGAAGAAAAAGGAAAATAAGGGAAGAAATGGAATCAAATTTTCCTCGAGAAGCTTGGTTATATGGCTATCACCTAATAATTACAGTAATAGATTTTCAATTGAACACCAGATACTTACAGATATGGCTTATCCAGTGCATCTGTAATGATCATTTACTTCTATGAAGAATATCTTGTTGCTTTTTGGTCTGTTTTATTTCTTGTCAAGTCATTATGCGCTTTCCTCCTGTGGAAAGAAATTATATTTTTGCTACTAGAGAATCTTAATTAGGGAGGGCTACTCAGATTATTGTCATTGTGGCATCAATTTTATTAACTTGAAGATATATGTATTTTCGTGAGCTGTATTTTGATAAATGGCAACATGTGTCACTTCTAGCATATCAAAATCAAAGTTCTAGTCTATAACAGTATGCAAGGACGGCATTTCAAAGTTTGGACAACAAAGTTGCTTAGATAGTGAACTTCAATAGCAATTACTTGGAAAGTGACTTCCTAGCAGAGAGAGAAGAAAGTTGTTTATTGGATATGGATTGCAGTACTGCATTCGTAAATGCCAGCATATGTTATGGTGTAGGAAGACAGACGGAAAAATCTCAGTGGACATATAGGAAAAAAAAGATCAACAAGTATCTTGTGTGGATTTCAAGTCCTTGTTTAGTTGAAGTGAAGAAATCATTAGGCAAACAAATCTTTCCCCAGTGAAATAGCTACAGGATATCTCTTTAGAAGGTTATGATGTTGTTACTGCTTAAACATGGCATGTCTGAAGAGGTGTCATGCCATGCCAATGCCTGTCATGTTAGGTTGCTGATGTCTTTGAGACCCTATTTCTGCCATGTTGTGGCAAGTAAAATTCAGACACATGTTAGGAGTGTTAGAATTTAAGAGAGTAAAGAGATGTGAGAATTAAAGAGAGTAAAGAGACTGTACAAATGCTTACTTGAGTTCATATTATTGAGAATACAATTAAGAGTATATATAGGTTGTTAAAGGAAAAAGACATTCCTTAAAACAAGGAAGGAAACATGGTCTAAAGTAAGCCTTAAAACAAGGAAGGAAACATGGCCTAAAGTAAGCCTTAAAACAAGGAATGAAACATGGCCTAAAGTAAGCCTTAAAACAAAGATGAATATATGGGAAGTGTGGGTGAAGTGGAATAGTTAGTGACCCTAATTAAATAAAAGAATATGGACTTTGCCATCCATTGACAGCCCCCCTCAAATTGATGCAGGTTGATCAATAAGCATCAATTTGCTGCTTAAGAAGCAATGTCGATGGCAAGTGAGCACTTTGGTGAAGATATCAGCAATTTGTAGGTCAGTGGAGACATGTGGAAGAGTGATAACGTAAGCTTCAAATGCTTCGCGGATAGAGTGACAGTCGACTTCAATATGCTTCGTGCGCTCATGATAGACAGGATTGGCCGTGATCTGAATAACACTTGTATTATCAGCATGTAGAGGTGTAGGATCAGTTGCAGAAAAATCTAGCTTAGTAAGCAAACCTCGAAGCCAAATAATTTCGGAACAAACAAGAGACATCGCCCGATACTCAGATTCTGTAAATGACTTAGAAACTCTGTCTTGCTTCTTACTCTTCCATGAGATCAATGCATCACCTAAGAACACACACCAACCAGTAATGGAGCAATGTGTATCAGCACAACCAGCCCAATCAGCGTCGCTATAAGCAGTAAGTCGAGGAGAATTGCCTGCAGGAAAAAATAAGCCACGGGCAGAAGTTCCCTGAACATAGCGTATGATCCTACGGACAACAATCAAATAAAGGTGACGAGGGGTCTGAAGAAACTGGCTGACTTGTTGTACTGCAAAGGAAATGTCCGGTCTAGTAATGGTGAGGTAGACAAGACTGCCCACCAACTTTCGGTATAAACTAGGATCAGCAAGTAAATCACCCTCCTCTTTGCGAAGCTTGACATTCAATTCCATGGGAGTATCAACAGAAGTGGCCTCCTGTAGGCCTGCTGTAGCCACCAGGTCACTAGCATACTTATGTTGATTGAGGGAAATACCCGATGGACTACGATGCACCTCAAGACCGAGAAAATATGTAAGAGACCCAAGATCTTTCATATGAAAGGACTCGGAGAGATGGGTCTTGAGCCGGCCAAGTAAAACAGAATCGGAACCAGTAATTACAATATCATCAACATAAACTAAAAGAACAACAATACCCATGTCTGATTTTCGAAGAAACAAGGAAGTGTCATACTTGCTCTGCTTGAATGAGAATTGTAATAAATTAGTTCGAAATTTATCAAACCAAGCCCTTGGAGCTTGTTTGAGACCATAAAGGGAGCGACGAAGCTTACACACATGTGAGTTTGGAGAAGGAAACAATCCTGGGGGTGGCTTCATATAAATACACTCTTTAAGATCCCCATGAAGAAAAGCATTCTTGACATCCATCTGATGTAGTGGCCAATCATTGGAAGCAGCAAGAGCTAGAATCATACGAACAGTGGTCATCTTAGCCACATGAGCAAAGGTTTCTTCATAATTAACACCATATTCCTGTTTATTTCCAAGTGCAACAAGCCGAGCTTTATAACGATCCAAACTTCCATCAGATCGAACCTTGACGGAGTAAACCCATTTGCAACCCAGGGGGACTATAGTGGAAGGACAAGGTGCAATGTCCCAGGTGTGATTGGCCTCTAAAGCAGCAATTTCTTCCTGCATAGCTTGTCGCCAACAATCATGCTTGACAGCGTGTGAGTAGCATGTGGGAATATCAAAATTGGACAATGCAGCAGTAAGAGCAGAAGCAAACCACCCATACCTATCCGGAGGTAAAGATATTCGAGAAGAGCGACGTACCAAGTGTTCTGAAGGTGCTGCAACTGACTGGAGCATGGTAGGATCAGATATCGGTTGAGCCATCGGAAGAGACTGTGGGCGGGAGCGTCTCGTATATACAATACCTGGTTTAAAGCGAGAGCTGACATGATGAAGATCTGAAAATTGTTGTTCAAAGGAGGGGAGGACCACCGTAGAAGAAGAGGGCTCAGAGGACATAGGAAAGAAATGTTGATTTTCAAAGAAAATAACGTTCCTAGAAATACGTGTACGATGTAAGGTAGGATCATAGCAAACAAATCCCTTTTGACACACATTATATCCCAAGAATGCACATCTAACAGATTGAGCAGATAATTTATGTCGCTCATGGGGAGGTAAATGGACAAAACATACACAACCAAAGATACGGAGATTATCATAACTAGGTTGTTTAGCAAACAAGCGGAAATAAGGAGACTCCATGTGTAAGATTTGGGAAGGTAAATGATTAATCAAGTAAGTAGCAGTTTTCAAAGCCTCGACCCAAAACATTGATGGAACAGATGATTCTAACAAGAGAGTACGTACCACATCCAGAAGATGACGATTTTTGCGTTCAGCTACTCCATTCTGTTGGGGAGTAGCAGGACATGAACGTTGATAAATAATACCTTTAGAAGCCAAGAATTCCTGAAACTCAGTAGACAAATATTCACCATCAGAATCTGTGCGTAATGTCTTAATAGTAGCAGAAAATTGATTGTCAACATACGCTAAAAATTTAGTGAAAGTACGAAAAACCTCAGATTTAGAGCGAAGAAAATAAACCCAAGTGAATCTGCTATAATCATCAATGAAAGTCACATAATATTTAAATTTTTCATGTGACCTAACGGGAGAAGGTCCCCAAACATCACTATGGATAAGATCAAAGCAGTGAGAAGCTCTGCTAGCATGTAAAGGAAAGGGAAAAATTTTGCTTTTACCAAGTTTGCAAGAATCACACTTAAGAGATAAAGAATAACGTTCTTCATTATCAAGAAAACCAGAGTGCAATACATGAGATAAGATCTGAGTATTGGGATGGCCTAAACGACGATGCCACACCATACTCAGATTTGGAACATTATTGCAAGCAAGAGACTTAATAGACGAAACTGGAGAAATTACTGGGACAGATAAAAATAGTGGAAACAAGCGCCCCACTTTAGGTCCCTTCGCGATCAGCTCTCCCGTTAGCTGGTCCTGTACAACACAACCATCACCAGAAAAGTTAACAACACAATTGTTATCAACTAATTGACCAACAGAAATAAGATTCGTGAAAAGTTGAGGAGCAAGAAACACATCAGTGAATTTAGAAGAGGCATCTCCTACAGCAGCAATTGGTAAAGAACTGTCATTGGCAGTCTGAATGGCAGATGGACCAACATAGGGTCGAACATGACACAGAGCGGTGGGAGTATTCGTCATGTGATTAAAGGCCCCCGAGTCTACGTACCAGAGTTTGGTAGAATTTTTACCTTGAAACCCCATTGCAGATAATGCTGAAATTAGCATCTGTTGCACCATTTCGGGTGTGCAGTAATTCGCTGCAGGAGGTCCCGAAACTGGAGAGGCACTGGAAGAAGAGCCAGGAGTGCGGAGGGTACAATAACAGAAGTCTGAAATGCTTGAGCCTGACGATTCTGTGGGCGGAGACGACATTCTTTGATGATGTGACCCTTCTTCTTACAATAAGAGCAGTATTTCTTGGGACAATTGGTAGCAATATGCCCATATTCCTTACAGCAAAAACACTGCAAGTTTTTAGAATGCATAGGTGGTCTGCGTCCTTGGGCAGCATAAGCAACAGTTCCTGGACTACCATAAGATTGCTCCAGAGTGGCTTGAGTACTAAGACGTTGTTCTTCACGAAGTAACTCACCAAAACAAACATCAAGAAAAGGAACAGGAGATCTATTCAGCAGAGAAGAGCGAATAGATTCATATTCAGGGCGTAGTTTCATAAGAAATTGATCACGCCATCTAGTCTCGTGGAGTTGCTGAATAGTCGAAAGAGTGGCAACAGGAACAGCTGCTATAACAAGATCAGTATAGTCAGTCCAAAGAATCAGAAAGGCCGAGTAATAGTCTTGGATGGAAAGACTGCCATGTTGAAAGGTGGCAATTGCATGCTCTAACTGAAAGCGATAAGCATCATTATCTTGATGATAAACTTTCTTCAGATAAGTCCACATGGATTGAGCAGAGCGATGAGTACGCAAGTTGGTGACAATATGTGGCTCCACCGAACCAAGAAGCCAAGACATGATCCGAGCATCAAGCACAGTCCAAGAAGGAGAAGACCTAACATCCCTCGATTGGTTTGTATTGGATGTTTGTGCGACATCTGTGCCATCGATATGGCCCCAAAGTTCTTTTCCCTTGAGGAAAATTTCAAACTGAAAAGCTCATGTAAAGTAATTTTTGCCCGTAAATTTGACACACACAGGTGCAGAGTCCATTGCAAATAAGTGCAAAAAAATAGCCCGACCAAAAAAAATGCCGAAACCACCCAAAGCAGAAAAAAAAAAAACTGTCAAAGAGATCTGAGAACAAAAAAAACACCAAGAAATCTGAGACCCAAAGCCACAAAACACCTCTCTGAAAATAGAGGATGTTGTGAATGCCGAAACTGCTCAAACCAAAAAAATAAGAGGTGCCGACAACACCAACCCAGAAAGAGAAGACCAAAAAACAACAAAAAAAACTTTCATGTCGGGTTCACCGAGAACAACACAGAACACACCGAAACACAAAACCGAGAAAAATTACAAACGAGAGAAGAACCTAAGCAACTGGCTCTGATACCATGTTAGAATTTAAGAGAGTAAAGAGATGTGAGAATTGAAGAGAGTAAAGAGATTGTACAAATGCTTACTTGAGTTCATATTATTGAGAATACGATTAAGAGTATATATAGGTTGTTAAAGGAAAAAGACATTCCTTAAAACAAGGAAGGAAATATGGCCTAAAGTAAGCCTTAAAACAAGGAAGGAAACATGGTCTAAAGTAAGCCTTAAAACAAGGATGAATATATGGGAAGTGTGGGTGAAGAACAACACAGAACACACCGAAACACAAAACCGAGAAAAATTACAAACGAGAGAAGAACCTAAGCAACTGGCTCTGATACCATGTTAGAATTTAAGAGAGTAAAGAGATGTGAGAATTGAAGAGAGTAAAGAGATTGTACAAATGCTTACTTGAGTTCATATTATTGAGAATACGATTAAGAGTATATATAGGTTGTTAAAGGAAAAAGACATTCCTTAAAACAAGGAAGGAAATATGGCCTAAAGTAAGCCTTAAAACAAGGAAGGAAACATGGTCTAAAGTAAGCCTTAAAACAAGGATGAATATATGGGAAGTGTGGGTGAAGTGGAATAGTTAGTGACCCTAATTAAAGAAAAGAATATGGATTTTGCCATCCATTGACAAGGAGCAGCCTATATCTATGATAGACCCCAACTATGTGATTCTTAATGTTCTGACTTGACACTGCCAGCCAGCCATGTATTCTGGCACTGAGAAGTTATTCAGTGTTCCTTGTTCGATTACAGACAACTCACATATTAATGGAGCTATAACAAGTTATGGATATCTTACCAATGATATTCTTACTAAGAAATTGTACTAGAGCTCTACTTCTGAAAGGACTATAATATTATTGTATGTTGGTCATTTGGAATGCAGTAATAGATGTGGCATTTCTACTAAAAACTGAACAAGGTGTCAAAGTATAACTTCACGGTACTGGATAGACTAGATTTGTGGTCATACTCATGCTCCTCCAGATACTTTTGGATCTGTGAATTAATTATATCATATCCCAACTTGTGGATGTCTTTAAATTCTTCTAGCCAAGAAAATGTGTCTTCACAGTGGTAATGATGCATAAGCCAGATATGCCACAACCATGATGTCAAAATTCAAAAGCTTGCATAGCATTGGTATCTGTTTGGACTTAAATTCACTATAAGAAGAAAATTCTCGTCTTGTAATTTGATTAGATTAGTTGTAACCATCCGCACATTTAGCTATGGACATGAGAATCACTGACTTGGTTTCTAAATCTGATAATTGTCCAACAGTGTGCTTAATAATGTTCATTGTCCTTTCTGCTGATATTAGTATCCTCTACTTTAATTAGTTTATTCATTTCCATTTATCCATGCTGAGTTTTGCAGGTTCTTGAGAGTTCTCCTCATAAAAATCAACATGTTTCTCCAAAACGAAGCCCTTCAAACTCTGCCACCAATTTTGCTGATGACCTCTCTGATAATGATAGTTTTCCTGACATCAAGGTGTTGCATCTTCTTTTTCTTTCCTATTTTCTTTCCCTGTGGGTATGAACACTTTTCCAAATTTATATTTGCATTTGCAATTCTGTTCCAACAAGTGTAAGGAAAAACAAATATGAGTAAGTAATAAATAAATTTGTGATGGTTGAGCTAGTTAGATATACAGAACCATGTGCACATAAGTACATCAGCTTATACTACAGTACTTCAACTATTAAAATGGTTGAGACTATTTGGAAAGCCTGACAGGACAGTGATAAGGAAAAGGATAATATTAATGAGAACTTAAACAAGGATAGCGCTCTAATATAGCAGATTTATGTAGTTGACCTAGTTGAACTAAGAATATTAGCTTAACTTGTAATATTATGTAGATCTGATTCATTTAACCGATACATTCATTCAGGAAACCACAAATCAATCGTTAGAAAGGGACACTGTACTGTCACTTCTAGTGGATATGGGCTATTCCTATGAGGAGGCATTCATGGCTCTGGATAAATGTGGTACATGTATTTTGCCAACTTTCTCTTGCACATTATTATATTTTATTCAGCATAAGGACAATGCTAAGCACTTGATGCATAAGAGTATTATGAAAGGATTGCTGTGTTAATTTAGTTTCTCATTGGAAAGCACAACAATAGCTTCTTGTTGAACTATTCATTCTAGTTTCAGAATGCTTGTGTTGAGATGCATTAACCAGATTGTTTGACAGTGGTATTCGTTGTGGATTTATCATTTATGGTTCATACTGGTGCAGACTTTATTAGCCTCAACCAAGTTAACTGGACTCATTTTGCTTCCCATGTAACAATTCTATTTGCTTCCTCACGAGCATGCTGCTTGGATGTATTAAATTAATGAC
Source organism: Bretschneidera sinensis (assembly GCA_023935145.1). NCBI lineage: Eukaryota > Viridiplantae > Streptophyta > Magnoliopsida > Brassicales > Akaniaceae > Bretschneidera > Bretschneidera sinensis. The sequence goes on along the minus strand of CM043701.1, from coordinate 102,645,720 downwards.
ATTAGGAGTATTTCACTGTTGCAAAAATATCTTCTTTTTTATCATTTTGTGAACCTCCTAAGTCTTTCTTCATTCTCCTTATAGTATCTAACAAAAATGTCACAGGTCTGGATGCCCATATAACAGAGTTAACAGATTTTATTTGTGCGGTTCAAATGGAGAAGGAATTGGATGACCGGCTTAGATCAGAACCACCTGATGAGGATGATTTGACCTTCCATTCCCATCCAAGGGTGGGTGTATCAGCCTTTTGAGTGAAATATTGAAGTTATTTAAACATTGTATTGATATTTTTCGGTTATAGCTATGTGACATGCATTTCTTCTATATTTACAGCCTAGAAATGATTATTTTTCATATAAAAAGAAGAGGAAGCTTCACCAAGATGAGAGTTGGAAAACTAGAAGGGGCACAGAAAGGGAAAAGAAGCCGAAGTTTGAAGAAGAGATGATTCATCTCCCCAATCCAATGATTGGGTTTGGCATTCCTGATAAACCAGGGCGCATTGTTCAGAGAACCCTTCCAGAGGCAGCAGCTGGTCCACCTTATTTTTATTATGAAAATGTGGCTTTTACTCCTAAGGGTGTATGGAGTAAGATTTCTCGATTTTTGTATGAAATTGAGCCCGAATTCGTAGATTCCTTGTACTTCTGTGCTGCTGCAAGAAAGAGAGGTTATATTCATAACCTTCCAGTCCACAACCGTACTCGTCTTCTACCAAAACCACCAAGCACCATACAAGAAGCTTTACCTGCAACCAGAAAATGGTGGCCTTCATGGGACATGAGAACAAAATTTAATTGCCTTCTAACTTGCATCGGGAGTGCGAAACTCACAGACAGGATAAAGAAGGAACTTGAAAAGTGTGATGGTGAACCTCCCTTAGATGTCCAGAAGAATGTGCTCGAACAATGCAAAAAATGGAATTTGGTTTGGGTTGGGAGAAACAAAGTCGCGCCTCTGGAACCTGATGAAATGGAGATGCTATTGGGATTCCCTAGATATCACACCAGGGGTGGTGGTACTAATAGGACAGATAGGTACAAAGCTCTTGGAAATTCCTTTCAGGTTAGTTGGTTCTTAGCTAATTTTTTTTTTCTCTAGTTTTCTACTGTATAATTTTGTTATGAATAAAGTGAACTCATTGGTTTCAGGTGGACACAGTTGCCTATCATCTTTCTGTTTTAAAGAATAAGTTTCGGAATGGTATTAACGTTCTTTCACTTTTCTCTGGAATTGGTGGTGCCGAAGTTGCTTTGGATAGACTTCAGATCCCATTGAAAAATGTGGTTTCTGTAGAGATTTCAAAGGTCAACAGAAACATTTTTCGTTGTTGGTGGGAGAACACAAATCAACAAGGAACTCTTATTGAGATCCACGATGTCCAAGAAGTCACTGGTCATATGCTAGAGCAATGGATTAGTTTATTTGGTAGTATTGACCTTGTGATTGGTGGGAGCCCATGCAACAACCTTGCTGGTGGCAACAGAGTGAGCAGAGAAGGACTTGAGGGTCAGCAGTCATCTCTATTCTTTGAGTACTCTCGAATTCTAGACCTTGTTAAATGTATTGTGGGGAGCAGTTAGATGAAATTCTTAACATGTTTGGGAAATTCTTTCATTTAGGACTACAGTTTTGCAGGAATAGATTATTTGACAGATTTATTTACAGTTTTAAGATGTAACATTCCAACCATACACCTTGCTCTCTTTGTGAGGTTATGCTGGGTTTTTATCCCAAAAAAGAAATTATAAACAAGATATATAATCTTTGGAAATACTTTCTTCTTATGCTGTCATGATGCTCATTAGTAATTTCTCTGCAGCATGTGTCAAGTTGGAAGTTTCATTAGTTCTCAAACTTGTTTTATCCTCAGCTGGTACCTTAAAGAACAGTTTGAATAACGACTGCCCCATCATATCTTGCAATAATATATTGGCCCCAAAATATGATTCGTCCAAAGTTGGTTATACAACCTGTAAGATTTTAATGATTTTGGGTTCGAAACCTGTAAGACCATATAAGGTTAAGGAAACAGAATCCAAACCTTAAACTAAGTCTGAATTAATTTTGACATGTACAACAAGACCTGGTAGCAAATGTTAAAAGTAATGGAGTCTGGGCTTCGCCAGCTGCTAGATTTGCCTGCATTCTGTATAGTTAAGGAATGGAAAAGGCCCAACCCAAAAATGTTTATCTTAGGGTTTGTTTTCTCTGCTGGCAGCAAAGAGATGAGTTAGCTTTCAAACAGAGAAAAGAGGAAGAAACCGCTCCAAAGCTGGTTTAAAAGGAAAAATTTCGGCTAGAATCAAACTTTCTACACACTCTCAAACAAGATGGTCTCTTCAACAAATTTGCACACTTTTATATTTGATTTCAGCTGTCACTTTGCTTTTTAGCTTTTGCAAGCTTTAAATATCTTATTTGATGATAATAAAAATTATTTTCGGATCACCAAGTATACGGCGCCGTTTAAAGGCGCTAATCAAAGGTAAGAGCTGGCTCATTTCTTCCCGTCAAACCAATTACGACACCGTTTTGTATGTTGATCCAAGTTCTAACTCGAACGCGGGGATGATCCATGTAGAAACAGAGAGGGCGAACAAATTTGAAATCAACTCTCCTTTCATTGATTGGAGCATTGAAGAAGAAGAAGAAGAAGATGCCTCGATACAGAGACGAGCCTCCAGCGGTTCGCGTTTATACAATTTGCGATGAATCCAGGTTTGTTTTGCCTATCTTCATCTAAAATTTCATTTTTTTCGCTTTTCTTTTGGCTTAATTATCATTTAAGTCATTGAAATCTTAGTTATTTTGAAGTATTTGATTTCAATCAACATCAAATTTTCTGATTTATTTAACCGTTTTGTTTTTTTTTTCTTTTACTTTTTCAGATATTTGATTGTGAGGAATGTTCCAGCATTAGGATGCGGCGATGATTTGTTGAGTCTCTTCACGACATATGGAAACATTGAAGAGTAAATTTTCTCCTTTTTTTAAACATAAAATTTAATCGTTTATTTGTTCGTTAAATGTTAACTTTCACTTTAGATTAACTCATAAATTAGTTAAAGTGCCTTTAAAAATTTCCTTTTGCTTTCTTCAGATGTAAACCAATGGATGCAGAAGATTGTGTGCAATTCACTGATGTTTACTGGATCAAATTCCGTCTCATTAGCAATGCAAGGTCTTTAAAATGTTTTAGCCAATATCTTCTTCATTTAGTATTATATTGCCTTATTTCAATCAAGTGATTATAGTACTTAACTTTGTGGTCAATTCACATCCATATTCCCCTTTATTTATGGGTACCAAACAGAATCATGGTCTGTGAATATGATCTTTGTGACCTTATCAACTGTCGACAGGTTTGCGAAAAGAAAATTGGACGAGTATGTTTTCATGGGGAATTGGCTGCAGGTTTCGTATGCTCCTCATTTTGAAAGCCTGGAGGACACAAAGGAGAAGTTAGAAGGCAGGAGGAAGGAAGTTCTTGCAAGACTGAATCGTATGTTCCTATGTAAAACCAGAACAATTTTGGCTTTACAAATTGAGTGTCTTATAATAATGATGATAATTGATAACCCTAGCTTTTGTTTTTTGAAATGGATTTGCTGCTGGTGACTAAGATCTCACGCAGTGTTATGTTTTATTATATCAGCTCATAAATCCAGGGGGCCTCCAGTTCAGAACCCTGGTACCTCGAATGAGGCTGCATTGGTTGCAAGTCCGTCACACATTGACAGTATTACCCATCAAATGAACACTAGGCAAAGGTGGTGTGCTGTTCAAATTTGCAGTGCCATTTCCTTTGACAAAGCCTTTTTATGGCTTTTGCGTTTGTGATACGTATGAAAGATTGTGTTTCCTCTCTGTAGGGACTCTGGCGAATTGGAACATAGTTATCGCATTAATGATCCTCCAATTACAAGAGTTTCATCTGACAAGGTTCGTTGTTGCTTTAGATAATATTAGCAACCTAAAACTTTTCCTCTCCAGGTCGTCGTCTCTTTGGAAATTATATTATGAAACTGAAGGGGGTTGATTTGTAGCATGACATACTGACCCTTTTGTGAGAATTGAGTTATTCAGTATTTAATATTCTACTGACAAATTGTACATACAAACTTGGGTGGCGTGGTTAGAATGCAGGTTAGCCTAAACCTGAAACTGAAGATTGAATTCACAATCCTACTGCACACGTTGGTTTGAGTTCTTCAACCCCAGTTGGGTTAAATCAGATTGGTTGGGTTGGAATGGCATAGCTGCAATTCTTGAATGCTGGTGTATACTGTCTTTCCTTAAGCATCTATCACAATGCCTGTTGATTATTTGAAGAATAGGATATAAATGGACGTAGGCTTGAGTGATTTTCTGCATCATAATTGAGGGGGAGGGGGGGAACCAGCATTTGTTGTAAGAATTAATAGTATGTTTACAATTACTTCTAGGCATGATGAAGTTAAGCTTAGCGGTATACCCGAATATCTTGCACAAACATTATAGAAATTCCATGTTGTGCATGCATTGTTAGTGAACTTCAAATGAAGATTAGTTTTGGTTACATTGTCAAATGACTTAATTTCTGCCTGACTTTGGCCCACTGACGACTATTGGTCAATTTAATTGAAGTGAACATGCTTAACTTTCAGTTGTATTTGCAGAGCAAGAATTTCTTCTTATAATTTAACCTTGAGAATCATTACTAGATGAAGATGAAGTTTAAAATTTAAATTCTCATGCAAAGTTGTGAAAGTTGGTTATGTATGATTGCCTAGCACTAACAAGGTTCTACTCTTGAAATTGATCTTAGGAATATTTTGCATCGCATTCAATGAATCGGGAAGTTCAATTGGTCAGGGAGAAGCTTAATAAGGTGATAAATCCCCATTGCATGATTCCCTTTCAGAATACTACATGTTTTAGTTAAATTATACTCCTATAACAATTCGTTTTTGTCATTTTTCTTCTTTTTTTTTTTTTTTTTTTTTAATTTCTAAGGTTCAAGCAAGTAGTGAGCATCTACTAGCTGGAACTGCGTCAAAGAAGACACGAGTAGACAATAGACGAAGAATATAAAATTTTCTTTTCCTGTAGGATGGGTTTTCATCTCTGTGACCACCAATCCTTGCTGATCTTTCATTCCCCATGTCAATGGTTTACACAGAATGTGTCATCCGCACATGTAAACTACAATGTAACAACGATAAATTTTGATTTTTTTCTACTCTTTTAAGATTTACCATCGAGTATCAGAGTAACACTTCCTAATTTCATTTTGGCACATATACAACATTGTAAAAAAAATAATAATGTATCATATGCTTGATTTATCTGTAACTTCTATTAGTAGGTTGAATGGATCATGTTGGTTTAATTGTTTTTTTCCTATATTGATAATGTAATTTAAATCTCATAATTAATTAAACCCTCCATCATGCTCTTTTTTTTTCTGGGAAAACATGTTGTCCATAAAATATCGCATTTAACCATGACTTGGAAATAGCTAATTGATCCAAACCTCTTGAACTAATGATCATATCTGGGCCCACTATATAAGAAAGTTAAGTTCGATCTCTCTTTCATCAATGTATCCAAAAAAAAATGACCAGTCTATTTAGCTATATTTTAACCACTTAATCAATTGGAAAGAGTGAAAATGAATTGCCTGTACTCAAGCAGTCTATCCATTATTTCTTCTGCCGGTTGACACTCCTCGGCAAGGCTTCCTTATGAGCATGAGTTGTTGGAATAAAAAACACTTACAAAAGCTGCAATGTCTTTAGGCTTGATGACAACAAAATTGATGGATTTTCGGTGGAATTATCACGGAGTGACTGTCAAAAGCTCCAAGTAGTCTTAGGTGATACTAGACCTTCGGTGGGATTAGAGTCAGATTATGACTCAACCAGTCTCAAGTGTCTAGACCCCTCCTGGTATTGATTCTCTAACGGGTTTTAAGCTCTCATGATAAAGAGAAATGTCACACCGGTTGCCTCCTAGACTTTTTTGTTTAGAAAGGGGGAAAAAATGCTACAAAATGCAAATCATAGAAGCATGCATACATCATAAACACCCAGATTAATGAATCACATTTGCGTGAAGATAAAAGATTTCCAAGTGCCGGACTTGTTTATATATAAATGGTTGCTGCTGCGAGCAGCAATCCACTCTACTTGAGGTTTCCTTTATCTTTCCCCGCATGTGAGAAGATCAACAATGTCCAAAGCAACCGATACTTGAGCATAACTATTGAAGAATCTCATTACAAGCCTTTCAAACAGAACTCAAGAAGCAACCCAAGCAAAAGGCTAGTTAAGGTTTAGAGTGTTTAAGCTTAGCCAACATCACTTAAACCCCAAATCCCCCCCCCCCCCCCCAAAAAAATAAAGAAAAAAGAAACAAATACAAACAACTATATATATATATATATATATATATATATATAGAGAGAGAGAGAGAGAGAGAGAGAGAGACAAGTACCAAAAAACATTTGCAAACTCCATTTTATGAAACTCTTAGTTACTTCACATGCATTGAGTAACTTTCAAGAAAATGAAAAGGGTAAAATGTCACACAGAATGAAGACTGTATATGACTTTCTTCTTTTGAGTAATTTGCCTCATAATTTAAGACAAGTATACCTCGACACCAGCAGTTTTCTTCATCTGGCAAACAGGACAAACACTGACTAGAACATTACAATCTTCACACAAGCAGACGTGCCTACAAGGCATCAAGAGGATGGAGACGACCTTTGCCTTGCATGCTCTGCAAATCATGTGCTCCTTCAACCCTTGCTGGTTCCGGGAAACAGATTTTGCAGCCCCACCTGGAATGCTCAGGTAATTATTTGGGTCAACATATGAGGCAGCATCATCAACTTCACTATCTCCAAATCCTTCCTTCCCTTGGTCAGCACCCTGTGAAATTGCCAGCTGGAGGTTGCTCTTTAGGACATTAGCAACTGACTCACTGTAGTTTGCTCTACAGTGCCAATTATAGGCTTCCGCTGTCACCTGCTTTATTCTCTCAACCAATTCCCTGTTCTTTCGGTTGATGTTCTCTATTTCCATGTCTTTCTCCTGTATCTTCTTGCTGACACCCTTCTCTAAAGCAGTAAGAAAAGAGTGAAGGTGTCTCTGCTTCATGTCCCTTACCCCCTTAGCCATGTTTTCTTCCTGATTGAAGAGCCACAAAAGTTAAATAGAAGGTCAAAAATTAAACTATCAGATATAAACTGATAAAATTAGATCGCCAAACTACTGAAACCGATCAACAAACACCAATTACAATCAATCATCCAAGCATCATGGAACCAACATCATTAGAGATCATTACTCTGAAAATCTCTGGTTTACAATTAAATTACATGTATTCAAATATGATTCTAATTTTCGAAAATAAATATTCATTTTTTGTGTATCTGAGAATTCATTTGGTTATAATATCATAATCTTGTTTTATCAATATAAAGTTAATGTGATTGAGTTTGGCGGCATTAATATGAAAAGTTCAATTAAATCCATGAAAGCATGTATCTTGAATCAAATCTGAAAAACAGTACCCGAAAATCACTAATACAAGTGCAATCTAGTTTCTACTTTGTCTGCTTTTGAAAACAGAAAATCCCTCACAAACAGCCCCTAGCAGATTCATCATAGCAAAACAATTTAGGAAAGATTTCAGGAATTTAGTGGAGATAGAAATATTCCTAATTGGGAATTCATCTGTAATGCTGAGTAAAGAAAGTCATGTATGACCTTGGAAGATAAAAAAAAAGAATAAATAAGAATGGAAAAGGAATACAATTTAGATAAGGAAAGAATACAAATTTTAGAGCGACCGGTTCCTTTCCAATAATTAAGAGATCAATGCCCCAGTTAGTGGGTGCCGCGCAAGCACCATATGTGGCATGGCATCCATCAACGTGCATTGATCCTCCAATTACAGGAGAGGATCCCAACACTTTTGAGAATAAACTTAACAACCTGTTAAATGATTGAATGACCAGAACTGTAGCATGTAGTTCATGCTTTTCCCGGAAAAAACTAAAAGCATTTGATTGCAACAAGTTAGTTAATTTTTGTAGCCATGTTCCTGATATTGACACAATACAATAGGACACAGACAATCTATATATGTTTGATTGGAGGGCAGTAGTACCTGGATTTTAATATACTGATCAAATTCTTCTTTCTGCAGATCAAGCTCTGTCCTAATATTGTTACCAAGAGACAGGAGAAGGTTTGGTGCTGCAGTCATATTTCCACTGGCAGAAGTTACAGATGAGTTGCGTTCATCATCATCATATGACAGCCTTAAACCAGTTGACACAGGGTTTGGAATGCTTGCTGAGTAGTTTGGAATGCTTGCTGAACGGTTTGGAATGCTTGCTGAGCGGTCTGCATCATCTTGACATGTGTTATAATTCAATGAAATCTGTAGCTTTCGCTGTCTTTGGACATCTTCCATCTCCCTTCCTCGTTTATTGGGCCGAAGCATCGGAGTTGCATGCTCATTTCCAGAATAATTTACTGGACCAACACTATACCCTGCTGTTACTGAAACATGGATTAAACGTGCCGATCAATCCCAAACAAAAATGTTCCAGCATTAAGGAGGGTGATGGAATTGAGTTCAATTTGTTACAAAAAGTGGGATAAGAAGAAAGTGAATTTAATTACAAGGATAAGACTCATGAAGCAAAAAACAATAAAGTTAAATTTCCAATTAAATTAGACGAGAACTCACCGTTTCCAAATAACTGAAGCTGATTTGATGCATTGGTCTGATACGGAAAACGATTCTCATCCAGGAAGACAGGAAGCCCAGGGTTACCATTGTTCTCTCCCAACATTTTCCTAGATTAAAAACTAAATTATCATAAATTATATAGCTTTCTGAAGAATGTTAGTGATATCAGCAGAGGTAATCCACCTGCACAAGAGGAAAGAATCAGTATCTGAATTATAACGAACTGGCTTCAGTAGAATCTACTAAGAGTTGGAACCCATAAAGCATCAAATCAAAATGTACTTTCTAATTTATATTCCAATGTTTAAGGACCACCCATGACATCTGCGACATGCTGAATCACGTATAATGGCTTGAAAGCTCAAAATTGGAAATTCATATACTTATACAAAATTAAGCCTCAAAGGTATAGATAACATTGATACATTAATTGACTCCCACATTATATAATCACATTGAGGCATGTGCTGTGTGCCTAATTCATTGTTCTCTCAACATGCAAAAGAGCAATTTCCTTATTTGTAACAGTGTGAACTGCCACCTAGATTTAAGCTAGAACAGAAATATAAATAACTTCATTTTGAGTATCTTTCTATACGTATATAATCATTTTTAGTATTTTTTGGTGTTAAATTTCCCAAAAAAACGATGAATAGGTAAAAGGCATAGTCTAGACCATAGTAGCAAGAGCATTATCTTATATTGGAAAACATCCAAGCATGCATGTGAAGAAGGCTAGATGAAAAAGAATAGTTTCAAGGCACATATAGCTCTATTTGGAAAACGATTTTAAACCTTTTTTTAATTGTTGAAAATGAGTCTAAACTTGTGGTCCATGTTATGTAAGACATGACAATGATCACAGTTTTATTTCACTTGCATCAGATTCAGAAGCAAGACCCTGTGAAGCATTTACAAGGGTTTTCTATAAGTCTCGAAAGCAAGAAACAAGGACATGCAATATATTACAAGGGCGAGGGTTCATGATAACTATTATTACAGCCACATATAATTATTAACCTATATTATGTGATATGATCCATGACCTGATGTATCAACACGTACATGCAAAAACACGAACTTTGTGGCCTCATTTCAACTCTATTAGCCTCACATTAAATACCATGTTCCTTGTATTATTCAGCATATATACTAGACATGTAAGCATGAAGCCACATAATTAATTGCATAATTACAGACACATGAAAACACACATACACAATCCCCAAATATTATCACAACCACCAAATGTTATTAACCTTTATTATGTGATATGATCCATGACATGATGAATCAACACATGCAGGCAAAAGCCCGAACTTTGCAGCCTCATGTCACCTCTATTAGCCTCACATTTAAATATCAGGTTCCTCGTATTATCAGTATATATACTATGCATGGAAGCATGAAGCCACGTAATTAATTACATAATTACATGCACAAGAAAAGACACATACACAAGCCCCATGTATTATTACAGCCACCAAATATTATTAAACTATATTATGTGATATGATCCATGACCTGATGCATCAACACATGCAGGCCAAAACACGAACTGTGTGTCCTCGTGTCACTTCTATTAGCCTCATATTAAATACCAGGTTCCTCGTATTTTTTGTTTGTATTATTTGTAAATCGCGTGTCAGTCATAAGCTTTTATTTGGCCAAGCTTAAGTTTGTAACTTTTCTTTCCGAATGTTAGAAAATCAATAGCATGATCTACTACTTATTGTTTATATGATCTATTAGGAAATTTTACAAGTTCTTTTCATTATTATTTTGTTATAGTAGTCTCTAACCAGCACGTGTTCACGTGTTGATTATCTGTTAGAATCTTCCTACAACGTCTACAGAAGTGTTGCAACGTTGTCAGAGGCAATATGTCCTAGACCTCCATGCAGCCGCAAGGCATGAGGCTTAATTATGGAATATATGACAAAGGTGGAGAAAGGTGGAGTGTTGGAGTATTTCTATTGATCGGTCGTGTCATATAGGCCCGAGTCAGACATCCAATTGCTTCGATTTGAATTATCCGGAGGAAATCTTATATATATTAATTTTATATCAAAAAGATGGACAGTCAAACCTATTTCTCGATTCAATAGAAGCCCAAAGAGGTGAATAGGGTCCCAAATAACGAGAGATTTGTGAAAAGTACCGATTACGCCTATTCCTAATCCTAAATGGAATGTAACGATGTAGGGATCCATATGTAAACATGTGTGGCTAGTGTATGTGTGTTTTCATGATTACATAACTATGTAAATAATTAATTATGTGGCTTCATGCTTCCATATCTAGTATATATGCTGAATAATATGAGGGCCACATAATAAATTATACACATACTTACGTCAACATGAAAACACACACACAAGCCCCACATTTACATCCTTAATAGTTTAAAGTTTCAAATCCAATGGTGTTCATATTATGCTAAGAAGCAGCTTAAGCCTCTCGTCTCCAAAGGGGTCTAGGACATGTGACCTCCGACGACATTGAAACACTATTCGAGACATTGTGGGAAGATACGACAGATAATCAACACCTGCCGGTTAGAGTCTACCGTAACAAAATAAAAATAAAAGGAAAGAACTTGTGATTTTTCCTAAAACATCATAATAGATCATACAAAGTAGCAGATTAAAATGTCAAAAATATATAATGCTATAAAAGTAAATAACAGACCATGATATTTATTTTCACACACAAGGAAAGAAGAGTTGCAGACTAAAGCTTGGCAAGATAGAAGCTGATGATTGACATGAGGTTTACAAATAATGCGAATTAGATAAGGATAAAACAGAAAAATCTACAATACCCAGATACCTAAATTGATAGATATAAGGATATTCTGTATCCACAACAAAGGTGAGAATGAATCGCATCAAGATGTAAAGAAATATTTTTTTTTGATAAGTAAGAAGATAAAAGAATCTTTAAAAACGAAAAGAGAATCTTAGCAGAAAGCCAGACACCGGATCTTTTTGACCTTGTGATGGAGATGAAGATTTAGATATAGAAAGCAAGGGGAAATCTAACCAAACCAAAAACCTATCATCAAGATTCATACGTGGATATCTTAACCAAAAAAAAAGAGGGCGATGCAGGCATAATTAATCAAAAACACAGAAACCCGGACAACGTTAAAAATCATTACCTGCAAGGCGAAGACCGTCCGACTCAGTCCATGGAACACCAACTGCACCAGATCCTGCAAAACCACACCAATCTTAAGTCACATCATAAAAACACACAGAGATATAAACCAAAAACAATTCCACAAATGAACCCAGAAATTCAAAAAACAACAACACAGATAAATGATAAACCCAAACAGAAGGAGCATGATATGTACCTCAAAATGTAATGTTTTTCGAGACAAAATCAGAGATACCAACCGATCATCTAGGATCTGAAAGGGCAGAGCCTTGAAATAAAACCCAAAAGAAAGTATAAATAAAACAGATAAGAACACAGAAAAAAAGGAAAGGGGTGATTTTGAATGAGTAATCAAGTGAGGAGAAAATGGGTGCGGTGAGGAGTGGGGAGAGAGTGGGGAATTGGGCGAGAGAATTACTGAATGAAATGGAAAATGAAAGAAAATGAAAACAAATAATTATAATAAAAATCGGTGGTACTGGTCTGGTCTGGTCTTTATATACACTACTCCTTGTTAGTGGTTACGCAAACTGATTTCAGTTTGCTTTTCTTTTTTTCCTTGATATCTTTCCTTACTGGCACAGTAAATATTGGGCAAGGATGGAAAGAGATAACGTCTGACTGTGAAGCGTGGACTCACACAGAGAAGAGAGAGAGTGAAAGAACCGTTTTTTGCTTTCTGGAAATCCGCACAAACAGTAGCAGTAAGCTGACCAAAAACACTCCTCCAGTTAAAAGACAAAATTATGGTATCCGTTTCGTTTTTCTTTTCCTTTTTAATGCCTTTGTTATTATCGGTGCTCCCGAGTGGACCATATTGCCCTTTCTCCGTTCGGTAACAATTAAATTTATTGCTTTTTTAGCCCATTAAAAATTGAATGTATTGCCTTAATTTATTTATTAAAAAAAAGCAATACTACTATAACTTACTATATAATTTAAGCTTAATTTAGATTTGCTACTATTAGATTATTCACATCATCTTGCATGCATGTATATTGTACAATATGCAAATTTTAAAATTTTCTGACTTTTCGTACAAATTGAAACCTAAAACCTTTCATGTTACATTTGGTTGTCTTTAATTGAAGCTTGAAATTGAAATTGGGATAGAATTATGGTTTTTTTCAATCAATTTTATATTAAAAACCATGATTTTACCCTTATTCCAATTCCAAACTTCAATTTTAGACAATCAAACACAACGTTAACTTATTTCTCTCTATAATTTTACTCAATTCAATTTATTAGAAAGTTTAGTTTAATAAAATATTTAAAAAAATTGAAGTTTAATATAGAGAACTATTATGGCTATAAAAATTATGTTGATTATGTTAAGAATATGTTTGAAAAAACTGGATTTTATAAATTTTATGAAATTTAATTGTAATTTTAAGTATTGTTATGTTTGAAAAAATAATAATAATAGATTAAGTAAACCTTATGCTTTCATACATGTAAATAGTAGTAAATTATACAAGTTTAAAAAATTACTAATTTTCATTAACAATAAAGTCTAAAAACCTTTTTAAAATTATTTCTCCAAATTTTAAGCATTTCACTCATTCCAACATATTGAGAAGCTTAAATTGTTGGGAATAATTAAATAGGCAAATAAAATAAAGAGTAATAGCACTATGAATTAATGTGGTTCGACAACCTTTTTGCCTACATCTACCAACAACTTTACTATTTTATTAATCTTTAACTACAATTTTAGGAAGAACAAAGTTTTCATAATCTCACCCAAAGTCCCAATACAACAAAAACTCTTAACCTAACTCTACTTGTAAGTTTTCTCTCTACTTGACAACCTAAAACCCCAATACACTCAAAGCTTTCATCCTAACTCTTGTAATAAACTCCTCTAGTTTACAATGTATATGAGAATTATGAGTGTATCTCAAATCTTTTATGGGACCCCTTTATATAGAGAAGATTTTTCTAATACTAATAAGAAAAAAACAACAAAAAAAAACAATTTATACTACTACTAGGACAAGCAATATACAATAGGAAATTACTACATTAGAACAAACAACTATAAAATAGGAAACCACTTTTCCCAAACAAATTAGAAGTCATCTCTTGTGGGGAATTGAGTCAAAATCCCAACAAATCTCCACTTTGGCTCAAATTCTCCACCTCATCATCAAATTTGACTTTTTTCTTTGGCTGATGTGATCCTTCATTTTGATCTTCCCATCTCTTCCCACTTAATCTTCGAAGCTATAAATTACTCGTGTTTAAAATCAACTTGACATATAAAAGGTTGAAGTTTGTACCATTGACACGTGGTCGAATGTGGAGGTATCTTACAAGAGTTCTTGTCGGATCTATTTTGTTAGTGACAGATGAAATATGATATTATCGTAAGTATTTATAATGGTTTTATTGTTTACGTAGGTCTATCGTTTTGGATAACGTAGTGGATTCAATAATTTTAATTCAATACTGTTAGCACGTGGCTTGATGTGAGGTATTTTGTAAGGGACGTTGACAAATTTTTCATGTTAAGTGTCAGACGGAATTTGATAGTATCATTAGTATCTATATTAATGGCTTTATTGTTTACGTTAATATATTTTTTTTAAAAACATAATGGATTCAAAACCGAGTTCAACACTGTTAACACATGACTAAATATGGATGTATTTTGCAAGGGTTTCCGATGGAATTTTTTTGTTAAGTGACATATGGAATTTGATATTATCGCTAGCCTCTGTAAAGGCTTTAATGTCTATGTGAGTCTATTTGTTTGGAAAACATAATGCATTCAATAAATTTAGTTCAACACTGTTAACGTGTGGCATGATGTTTTCACGAGTTCTTGGTGAATATTTTTTGTTAAATGACAAGTAGAATTTTAAATTATCGTTAGCATCTATAAGTGTTTTATTGTTTACATGGGTATGTTGTTTTGAAACATGATGGATTCAATCAATTTAATTCGACACCATTAATAAGTGGCTTGATGTGAAGGTATTTTGCAAGAGTTACTGACGTAATTTTCTTGTTGAGTGACAAATAGAATTTGAGAATATCGTTAGTATTTACTGGTGCTATTATTATACACAAGTCTATTGTTTTGGAGAACATAATTGATTCAATACATTTAGTTCAACACTGTTAACACATAGTCTGATGTGGAGGTATTTTGCAAGGGTTTTTGACGATTTTTTCTTGTTAAATGATATGTGGAATTTGAGATTAACGTCAGTATCTACAATGACTTTATTGTTTATGCGAATCAGTTGTTGTGGAAAATATAATAGATTCAATAAATTTAGTTCAACGTTGTGATTAACACCTAGCCTGATGTGATATTTTGCAAGGGTTCATGTCAGATTTTTCTTGTTAAGTGACAGATGAAATTTGATATTATCGTTAGTATGTATAATGAATTCAATAAATTTAGTTCAACATCATAATTACAGAGGTATTTTGTAAGGGTTCCTGTCGAATTTTTCCTGTTAAGTGACAGGCATAATTTTTCCTGTTAATTAAAATTTTACACTTTAATATAAAAAATTTGAACACGAAAATTTATTCAAACTCATTTGGAAATAAAATATTTTTACAATTCATTTAAAAAACGAAATAAATTTTATTTTCATTCGAATCTAAACGTAGTGTAAGAGTATTAGTCAATGAGTTTTACTATAGTTTTGGTATCTTATTTATGTTGGAATATACATTTCCAATTACAGAAAAACTAAGTAAAATTTATTATGGCAATTTAGTAATTTACAACTGATTTTTTTTTTTCTAAGGCTACATGAAATTAGCCGTTATACATTTTACTTCTACGGTGGTTACAAACTAGAGGGGCACAAAGGTAATGACGCGGAACAATTCCAGATTTTGTGTTTTAATGGCAATTAATTCCTACTTTGAAAATGGAAAAAAGAAGAGAAAATAACATGTCGTGGTGGTTGGTACGAGGCCCATTAAACAACAAGGAATTTAATATAGAAGCGGGAAAAGAGAGTGTAGGTGGGCTGACCGACTGACCACTCTCTTTGTGGGTCCCACTTGAGGCCCTATTCGCACTTGGCGGGTAATTTTGGCGGGTGAGCAAAACGACGAGCCATCCGAAGTCCACGTTTCGCTGGATTAGATAAGCAGGCCAACGATGGAAGATGTGGCTACACGCTCTTTGAGAGCAAATGCAACTTAAGTTAATAAAAAAATTTAAAATGTAGAAATATTTTTAAATTTAAAAAAAAACCCACAGAGTAAATATTTATTTTAATCATATAATAATTAATTTTATTTTATTTTAAATAAATAACTTTCAATTATATCAATCAAATTTTCACAGTTTTGTTTGGTTTTTTAATCTTATCATTTCGATGTATTTGGTTTTGAATTCTTGTTGGATATTCACTTCAGTACCAACTTGATATTGAGGTGCTGTACGATTTCAAGCATTTGTCTGTTGTTTAGTAACTACCTGACATGTTACTAAGTTGGAAATCCGAAAAGATTTTAAGATAAAATTCATTGAAATGATCGGATTGAGAAACTAAATAAAGTTATAAGATCTTATAGGTACAATTGAAAAATGTGACCAAAATAAAACCCATATAATAATTGTATTACCAAAATAGGTATTTAGCCATCACACTTACTTTTTTTTACGTTTCGTGGAGGAAAGAGAGTAGATTTGAGTTTTTTTGTTTAAATTTCGAAAATACTCATAATTTTTAAGTTTTACTGATTTAAGTTGCAGTTAAATAACTTTTAAACAAAATCAATGAGTAAAAAAATATTTACTACTAGTTTTTTCATAAGGCGTATGATGAATCAAAAAATTTAAAATATAATTTTTGTTTGCTTAATATAATCATAATCAATCACTCAAAACGTGTTGAGTCATCTAATTGTCATCACTTGTTGATCTTTAAAGTTAAATTGAAAGATTTATCATAAATATATATTTGTTTGCAATAATGGGTAAAGAGATGCACATCATTTTGCCATGCATTTTACCTCACCAAATTAATTACTTTTCTTCCACTTTTCATCATTTATTTATTCTCATTACAACATCTATATACTTATAAATATTTAATATGGGATGGATCCAATATCATTATATTTTAGGAGAAAAATTTATAATCATCAACTAATACTAAGTAAAATATTAAAATCTAGAATACCTCCAAAACATTTTGTTTTTCCAAAAAATATGGTATGTGGACGGTTAAAAAATAATATTTCAAGTCTTAACAAATTTTTTTCTATTATTTGGGATGAGAGGACGATTGCCTTTGTGTGCTAATGTAGATCTATTCAATCATTTAAGTAATTATATATAGATTTTTGTGTTGCGGATTTAACCTAAAGATTATACTTTGTTTTTGTAAGGATATGTTTAAAATTTAATCTTGACTTTCATTATCATAATAAAATAAAGTAAATGTGTATATTTGTTGATGAGTAAAACAATCAATCTTTCCAATTAAATCCACAAGTTCATTCCTTCACTAAGTCACAATTAATGGAACCATTGTGAACTTTTTGGCTTATTTCAATCTCTGAGTATTAATTAAATAATCAAGAATATTCCACATCATTCAGATAATCAATTAAATGACTAAAAAACAATGTCGTTTTAAAATATGCTACTACTGTTAACGTCGTCAATAGAAAGCAGCAATAATAACATTGATATGTCATTTTGATTTTTTTCAATGAATATGATGACGTGGTACAATCTCGGTTCTATAATTATTATCAAATGCTAGGTCATGTTTGAAAAAGATTTTTGAAAATTGTTTTAAAAAATTAAAATTCGTTTAAAAAAATTTATTTTCGTGTTTAGTAAAAAGTTTTCAAAAGTAATTTTTTAAAACAGTTTTTAAAAAATTAGTTTTCAAAAATAGTTTTCTGAAAACTTCAAATTGGTGTTTTCTGGTATAATTTTCGAAAAATAACCTTAAAATTAGGATTCACTTCTTTGTTTCATTCTTTCTCCATGGTATATAAAAAATATTAAAATTTTGAAAATAAAATAATATTAATTATTTTTAAGTATTTAGTAAATATGAGAAATAAGATTAATATATTTTTTAAATTTAAAATCAAAATTAAAAACAATTACAAAGTGTATCAAAATAGTTTTTAAAAGAAAATTATCAAAACAACGTTTCACTGTTTTCAAATTTTTGAGTTACAGTTATCAAAACATGTTTTCTGTTTTCATTTTTCTTACTCAAACATGCCATTAATCATTATTATCGAGCGATTTAAAACTTGACTCAACTTATGTATCACAAGACACAAACCATAAGATAACCTCTAACAAACAACTTTGATTTGTTCGATTTATCAAGCTAAGCTCGAATCCTAACTATCTTGCTGGCTTGTGAGGCTAATTAGTTGATATATATATATATATATATATATATATATATTACTTTTATATCCTTATAATTTTATTATGATTTATGTAGATTAAAATAAATTAGTTCAATCATTGTATTCTTAATCCAATTAGTGAAAGCAAAGAATAAACAAAATTTTTTTTGTTTTGTAATGTCTCTTCTATCTCTCTAAAATTTATGGGTTTTGCTGCTAATCATTAATTAACTCATTGTTTTTCCGACAATTCAACTATCAAATTCATTTTCATTTTCAGAACCACCGTCCATTAAAATCTAAATTCCTAACATCGATGGTTTCATTCTTCCTCACTCAATCCCTTTCTCTTTTCACTATCAAATTCTATCATTTTGATTACTCCACAACCATGGCTAACAATTTCATCGCTATATGTGAAGATCTCCGACAATACATCTGAGAACTTTTGTAGTAAGATGAATTTCTCTTTGTATCCTTTTCTACTAAGTTTTTGATCTTATTCATACTCCTCCAATTGAACAAGACATGATTACTTTCCGCAATGAGGTTGATACTCAAGATCTACAAGATTTTGCTACTCAATCAACCGCTGGCTTACTATCTCTCACGTTCCTCTTTGTCAATGATTACCTCCTAGATGACCCAGTATCCATTTCTACTGTAGGACCTAATGCACATGAAACTAAACCAGTCACACCACTTGTAATTTCCGCCTTCACAACTGAGCCACCCATTGCACCGTTCACCGTTCACAACAGAAGGATACATAAGAAAAAGAAGAGACATATAACATGAACTCAACTTGGACCAAAGAGGATGAACAGAAGATTGAATTGCCGGTTGTTGAAGAAGATGTTCTGGCAGCTCGAAAAAATCTTATGCTGATGCTTTTAACATGGGTTTGCATTCTTCCGATAATGATTTTCTAGTGATTCTTCAGATAATAATTTTGGGAATTTTGGGGTTCGATTGTTGAATCAAGAAATCTGTGGTGATTGTGGACCGATGTTGGAGATAGTTCTTGTTTTCAGGGCAAGAGACTCTTACACATATAGGTTGTTATGGGAGTTCATATGTCTTGATGTTGAAATGGAGAGAGGGAAAAGAATTCACTCTCATGTCGTTACGATGGGGTTCGGTTCAGATTTGTATGTGAGGAAGGGTCTCGTGGATGTGTACACTTGAGGTTGTTATGTTGGGTTTGCCAGAAGGTGTTTGATAGTATACCTAAGAAGAGTTTGGTATTGTTGACAGCAATGGTGACGTGCTACGTGAAACAGAGGGAGGTTAAGGGGGCGAGAGCGTGGTGCGATAAAAATAGAGGGCCTTTCAATACAAACACTGATGGAGAGAAGCACTTGGCTATTAAGCAATTCTCAGAGGAGCAGCAGCTTGAATTTAAGGGGACGAGCTCAGTTATAATGTTCGATGTCGTTTGTTGGCTTTGTGATGGAAAAACAATGGTGAACCTGGCCACTTTGAGGCGCATGACATTGAAGATACAATTGGAGCATGTCATTATGTACTACAATGAGGCTTCTTGTTGGGCGATTTGTGCCTTGTGCTGTGCTCATGCATCTTGAACCTTGTACCATGGACAAAGTGAGGACGAATTTGAGGACGAATTTATGGGTGCAAGGATTACTGAGTTCTGTCATGTTAAACAAAAGAGTGGGTCAATTTCATCTATGACCGCGTGTACAAGGTTAGACAAACAAAGGGTGTTGTGGTAAACTCGGTCACTCAGTTAGAATTCTAAGTTGAAAACATGTGGTTTAGTATTTGAAGTATTAGTTATTAATTAGTGTTAATTATTATTATTTTTTATTATTCAATTATTAAATTTATTTTCATCTTCATTATCATTAAAAATTACTATTCATAAAAAATCAAGTTTTTTAACATTATATTATTAATTGAATATATGTGCGATGAAAAAAATTGCTTTATATGTGATAATATATAAGAACGAAAAAATGCAAGAAAGTTTTAAACTTGTATTATTCCCTATGAGCTCATGTGGTTTCCATGAGCAACATCTCTAAGTGCTTATTGCACAATCTTCTCCTCTCTCAACATCTAAAATTCAACAACCCAATTAGTTCCCTTTTCTAGCTAGAATGCTAAAATAAATAAAAAAATTTGAAAAGTCATTAATCTCAACTTCAAACATATAGTATCACAGTTAACATAAAAAAACAAAACAATGATCACCTACCAATCATTAAAAAAAAAAAAAAATCTTCAAGGTTTCTCAATAATTCTATACAATAATAGCTTAAAATTACATTGAAAAATATATAAAATTGTATTATAAATTCCACATAAATGCACAAAGAGTAACATGGATAGAGAGAGTAGCAGAGAGATTGGCGATGACATTAGAGATATCTAAAGCTGTGAAGACCCCTTACCAGAACTTCACGTCTTCACCAAGCAATAATTTTGAAAACCTTTCCTTCGTATTATCAACCTCTATTTAAATTAACAAAAGAGTAAACAAAATAAGAATAATTAGATTACAAAATAATATCTTTGAATTCACCCAACATTAAAAAGCATGATATAAAATTAGTGTTCTACGTGATTCCTAAGAATTTAGAAAAAGAAACGTTTAAGATTAACTTTTACTGTTCTTCTGGTTTTTTTAAAACAAAAAACCTAAATCTTAATGCCAAATGACTTGAGCCCGAGCACCTAAATAATTTATTCAACTCTACTCATTTATACTTTTACTCACAAGTACTAAAAGAAAAAAAATTGAAATAATAAAAAATACAATTCTTTTTTTCTTTTTTTCAATATACTAATTAGCAAATTACGTATATATCCTTTTGAAATGGCAACATTTCTTAGCTAGTGATCACTTCTAACTTCACATTTTAAATTCATACGAGGCTGTCAATTCTTACTAACTCGTTTTCTTGTTGACCAAAAGCTGCATAAAACAAATTACTTTTTGTGAATAGAGCCGTGGTGCACTTAAAACGTAATAAGAATACTTTAACATGATAAAGCATGATGGTGACACCATCAATTTTAGAAATGATCACCAAGAATCCATGTCTACGGTGTTTGGCTAATATGTGATTTTGTAACAGGATTTTGTTGCGATATTTTTACCTAATATGAATGTGTATGTTTTTTTTTTGTTTTTAAAAAATTGACTGGAAAAAAGATTGAATCCGAATGATTGAATCTCTTATATAAAGTATTCAATCACTCAAAAATGATCATTAGACCAAACGATCCTTGTTAATATAAATGTGCGTATATGTTACTTACACTTGCTAATGGAAATCTAGCATAGTATCATGAGAGATACATGGCACAAAAGGTCCATCTCACCCTTAAGTGAAAATAAAAAATATATTTTTTTTATACCATTTAACGGTGAGATGGACCCTTGTGCCATGAGAGATGACACCGTGCCAGCTAAGAACTTCTCTTGCTAATGACATGCTAGAAGTGAGATGCTTCAAATTGGCCATGTTTGGCTTAAAATCTTTGTCTTGGAATTGGGTCCCAGTAACATCAACCAAATTTCAAGACAGATTTAAGTCAATCTTGCTTAAATCATTGTCACCCAACATGAATGTGTGAAAATGCACCTAAATTAAAAGGTTGATATCATCATTTTTTTAATGGCATTCTTTGCAACACAAAGGGTTCTAAGTTTTTTTCCATAGGCACCACATCAGGAAAGCCAATTAAGACCATATACAATTTGTTGATGCCGAAAATCTATTGTTGAGCTGGAGATCTGAAATTATAAGGTATGCACAGAAAGAGAGTGATGAACTGAGTCACCGAAGGAAGAAGGGGGTGGCACCTCTGAGGACTCTTCGATGCCTTTTTAGTGCGAGGTTTTCTTGAGGGAAAATGGAGATGATTGTAGTGGTAGTAGTGTTTTATCATAAATGAATCATGAAATATGTGTACCTTGGGCCTTTTTATAGCGGTTTAGGAAATAAGTTTGTTACGTGCTCAGGACGACGCGATCTTTGAAATCTCGCTTCCCTTTTTGGCGTGTGAGAAGTCTGTTATGTGTTCAGGGACGACGCAATCCCTGAAATCTCACTTCCATTTTTGTGTGTGAGAAGTTTGTTAGTGATTACGGTTTCATCATTTGCTCTGCTACGTGCCCATCATCATTGCAGCCACGCGTCATCAGGTCATTGGAGGGAGAGTTATCCACGTGTCATCATGCTATTGGAGGGAAGATTGCCACGTGTTATCAGACTATTAGAGAGAATTATCTACTACATCAGAGGCCCCCCATTTCCTGAAGTATATTTATGTGCTTGAGGAAGTATAACAGAGCTTTATGTCGTCGGAGACGCAGGACCGAGTATATGAGGCTCAAGCAAAATGATTAGCCTTAGAGATATGGGACTGAGCATATGAGGCTTAGTTAAAATGATCGGCCTTGGAGACATGGGACCGAGCATATGAGCAACAGTTAAAATGCTCAGACTTGGAGGCATAGGACTGAGCATATGATGCTTAGTCAAAATGCTCGGCCTTGGATATTTTCTGGAGACGTGGGACCGATCATTTGAGGGTTAGTCAAAATGCTCGGCCTTGGAGATTTTCTGGAGACATGGGACCTAGCATATGAGGCTCAGTTAAAATGCTCGGCCTTGGAGACATGAGACCGAGCATATGAGGCTTAGTCAAAATGCTCGGCTTTGGAGACGTGAGAGCGAGCATATAAGGCTTAGTCAAAATGCTTGGCCTTGGAGATTTTCTGGAGACGTGGGATAGAGCATATGAGGCTCAGTCAAAATGCTCGGCCTTAGAGATTTTTTAGAGAGTGGCACCGAGCATATGAGGTTAGTCAAAATGCTCGGCCTTGGAGATTTTCAAGAGACATGGGACCGAGCATATGAGGGTTAGTCAAAATACTCGGCCTTTGAGATTTTCTAGAGACGTGGGACTGAGCACATGAGGCTCAGTTAAAACGCTCGGTCTTTGAGATATGGGACCGAACATATAAGGCCTAGTCAAAATGCTTGTCCTTGGAGACGTGGGATCGAACATATAAGGCTTAGTTAAAATGCTTGGCCTTGGAGATTTTTTGGAGATGTGGGATCGAGCATATGAGACTTAGTCAAAATGCTCGGTCTTGGAGATATGGGACCGAACATATGAGCAACAGTCAAAATGTTTAGCCTTGGAGACATAGGACCGAGCATATGAGCAGCAGTCAAAATGCTCGGCCTTGGAGGCATGAGACTGAGTATATGATGTAATACCCATGTTCTTAAAGTAAGGGTAAAAAAGTAATTTGATAGATATAATATGGAATTAAAATAATATATATATGAAAGATTTATTGTTGAATAAAATAATTCTTTTGAAAAAAAGGGACACTTGGATGCCCAGGTGTTGTTTTGTGTTATTATAAAGGAAAAAAAACCAACACTTGGATATCCAGGTGATGCCCAGGTGTTGGTTGACCAGCATGCAAAGATTGCATGTTGGACAACAACAAGCTGGGTAGTACAAAGGTGGAAACGGTGGCAGGGGTGGTTTATATATATATAACTTTTATTTTATTTTGATTTTTCTTACCAAATCCTATTTGGTTTCCTTCTTTCTTCAATTCAAATTACTCTATTTCTTTCAACACATGAGGACTCAAGGAAAAGATGAAAGATTAAAATTCTGAAGAAGTTTACGGGAGAATTTTTAAGAGATTCAATGGAAGCTTTAAGAAAAAACAAAAGGTAATAATGTAAATTTTATTTTTGAAATTATGCATACATGAAATTATCTAGAATTTGATGTGAAAATTAAAGGGTATTAATTATGGAAGAATTAAAGAACAAATTAGAAATTTTAATATAAATATTATGTTAGTTGTTGACGATCAGCAATAAGGTAAAATTGCTGAAAAGAGTATGAAATGCAAGGAGGTTATCCACGGGTAGCTTTAAGTGCTACGTGGTGAGTTAGATTTACTTTTAGTAATCGAGATAAATATGAAGTATAACATGATGATATTTGACCCCCAGTAGCAGCTAATCTCCCTGTAGATTTTTTACTCAATGCATCAACTACTACATTAGCTTTCCCTAGATGATAATGAATTATACAGTCATAATCACTAATCAACTCCATCCACCTCCTCTGCCTCAAATTCAACTCTTTCTGGGTAGGTAAATGATTCAAACTTTTATGATCAGTAAAAATTTAACAAGTGGCTTCGTATAGATGATGTCTTTAAATCTTCAAAGCAAAAACTACAGCAGTCAATTCTAAATCATTGGTCGGGTAATTCATTTCATGGTTTTTCAATTGCATAGAAGCATAAGTTATAACTCTCACATGTTGCATCAACACATATCCCAATCCCTGATGTGACGTATCACTATATACTAAAAATCTTTCATCACCAGAATGAAGCACTAATACCGGAGCAATAGTCAATTTCTCTTTCAACAGCTGGAAACTCCTCTCACATTCTTCTAACCACATAGACTTCACTTCCTTTCTAGTCAATCTAGTCAATGGTCCAACAATCATAAATTTTTTTTGGATAAACCTCTTATAATAACCAGCCAACCCCAAAAAGCTTCTAATTTCAGTCACATTACCTCTACTTTCTGTGGGTCAACTGCTATCCCATCTCCTGACACAACATGCCCCAAGAAAGATATTTCATTCAACCAAAACTCACACTTAGATAACTTTGTATACAATTTCTCTCTCCTCAGAATTTCCAATGCTATCTCTAAATGTTGCATATGTTCATCTTCATCCTTGGAATATACCAGAATATCATCAATAAATACAATCACAAATCTATCCAAGAATGCTTTAAACACCCGATTCATTAGATCTATAAATGATGCAGGAGCATTAGTCAATCCAAATGGTATCACAAGGAGATGGTCATAATGTGTCCTAAAAGCAATCTTAGGCACGTCCCCTTCCTTTATCCTCAATTGATGATAACCCGATCTCAGATTTATCTTAGAAAATACCCTAGCCCTTTGTAACTACTTGAATAAATCATCTATCCTAGGCAGAGGATATTTATTCTTGATGATGATCTTATTCAACTATCTATCATTCTTTTTCACAACCTCATCGTTCCATCATTCTTTTTCACAAACAATACAGGGGATCCCCAAGGCGACATACTAGGTTGAATAAACTGTTTATCTAGCAAATCCTGAAGTTAAACTTTCAACTCTCTCAATCCAACTGGTGCCATTCTATAAGGTGTTATAGATATGGGTGCTGATCCCGGAATCACCTCAATAGAAAACTCAATCTCCCTGTTGGGAGGCAAACCAGACAACTCCTCAAGGAACACATCAGAAAAATCTTTCACTACCAAGATTTCTTCTAACTTTCTAATCTCATTTCTAGAATCCACCACATATGACAAATACCCCTCACAACCCTTCTTCAACCATTTAATAGCAGCCAGGGCATAAATAAAACTGTTGGCAAGTATCTTGCGTTCTCTAAAAATTAAACTCTTCTTATTCTGGTATATTGAACACCAGATTCTTTCTAAAATAATCTACCCAAGCATGATATGCAGATAACCAATTCATTCCCAGAATTAAATCAAAATCTATCATATCTAAAAGCAACAAATCAACTTCAAATTCTCTATCAGCCATACTAATCACACAACCCTGATAAATTGTCTTGATAATAACTCTATCCCCCGTAGGAACCTCAACTATAACATCATGCATCAAAAGACTAACACTAACATCAATAGATTTCATATAAGTACTGGATGCAAAAGAATGGATTGCACCAGGATCAATCAATAATTTAGCAGGTCTATCAGGAATAGATACCATACCCATTACAACATCAAAAGTGGCTTGTACATCTTGTTGGGTCAACGCATAGACACTGCTGTCTCTGGAATGTAACTGACTACCGCGTCCTCTCTCAGCTACTGATCCTTTGCCTCTACCCCGCATACTTCCTAATCCACCTCCTCTCTCCACTTGTCTATTCCCAACACCTCCAGCATCTATCTCAATAGATTTCCCCACTGAAAAATCTAAGCCCATATGTCCTCTCTCACCACATACAAAGCACATCTAAGTAAAGAAATTTCAAGACAGATGCCCCCATCTGATTACATCTAAAGCAAACCCTTGGCTCTCGATCATACATCATATTACCACTTCTCATTGGTCGCATACTTACTCCTCTATCATAACTCCCTGTTCCCATAACCTGTCTCTCAAATCTAAGGGTCCCTCCAATATTACTCTATGCTACAGAAACAACAGATCCTACTTGTCCCTGACTTTGTACTACAGATCCTTGTGACAAAGAATGCCCCATCTAGGGTGGTCTCCTACCCTACACACTCATACTTCTACCACCTCTGGGTCCCTCAAATCTAGACCTCTTCAGAAAATCCCTCATACCTCTAAACTCCATCAAATCCTTATCCACTAGTATAGCATAATTCTCAATACCCATATAAGAGAGTTTAGTTTGAATTTCATAGTGTAGCCCATCTAAAAATCTCTTACATTTTGTCTCTTCTGTATGCATTAACTCGAGTAAAAACCTTGACAGGGCTATAAATCTACTATCATACTCAGCCACAGATAAAATATTCTGCTTAAATGAATAAAATCTATCTTCTGCTGTGCTTGAAATGTATTTGGAAAATACCTCGCAAAGAACATATCCTTAAACTTATGCCAAGTTAAGGCTTATTCTACTTGTGTACTCAATCTAAGCAGAATATCCTCCCACCATTGAGAAGTCTCACCTTCTAGTATAAATGAAGCAAAGACAACCTTCTGTCTATCTGTTACTGGTAAGACTTCAAAATATTTCTCAACATGTTTAATCCATTGCTCAGTTTCCATAAGATTTACAGATCCTCTAAAAGACTGGGATTTAAACTTAAGAAAACTCACAAAACAATCCCATTGCATCTCATGTGCAAACACACCATCTCCCTCATGAGCCTCTTGTCTCACCATTTCAGGTTCTATTCTACCCCTTTCCTCTAATCTCCTCTGTAAATTATCAGTCATTTCTTCTGTTGCATTCATTATCTCTATAGCACAATCAAGAACTTCTATCAACTCATCCCTCCTAATATCATATTCTCTCCCACCTCTATTAGTACCAGTTGCACTAGCAACTTGTTCCCTTGCATGAACCACCGACTCAACCTCCCCATCTGCTTCAGCTCTTCTAAATATTGGGGGTCTACCATGTCCCCTCTAATTCAGAACTCTAACTCTAGCTCTAGCACGTCCATGTGTCATTCTCAGACTCTGCATTAAAATATAGTTTATTTAAATCTTCCACTTCCTTAAATTTTTATGCAGTCTATAGAATCATAAAACCTAATGCTTTGATAACAAAATTGTAACAACCTATCCTAGGTTGACCACCCCCGAGACGGTGTTGTCACGTTTTGAAATCCCAGCATGACATATATATGCAACAATATAAAAACATCAACTGAAATTATATGTATCTATACATCAATCCTCAACCCTCAACCCTCAACAGGGGAGTTACATTATTAAAATTTCAACTGAAATAATATATACAACATATGATGCATGAATATTTACAAATATTTTTTTTTTGTTTTTTTCCATTAGTCTAAGGATGCTGACCATGAAGCTTACAGATAATCACTCAGTCTGAATCACAGCTCAACAATCTATATGTCATGCCTGCTACCTGAAATTATTTAATAATGAGGAGTGAACTTCACAAGCTCAGTGAATTAAATTTATTAGAAGTATTTGATTTGTATAATTTCAGTCACATCTTATAATTCAATTGTTCAAATAATATTCTAATATTCATTCATCTATATCTCATATAATTCGATAATATCATTCTATTATCACTACTCATATCATAATCCTCATCATTTATCAATCTCTTCTTAAGTTAATCATCAAATATATCAATCTTTCTTCTCATATATTTAATCATCTTGAGACTATCAATTCAACCTCGTTATTTACCTCGTTATGAGGTTAACAGCATATAATCAGTCACTTAGATAATTCTTATCATATCATATCATATCATACTTTCATATTTCTTTCTCATCATATTTGTCTCTATGTGAGACTCATTTATCTATCAATAAATTCACAATCAAGAATGACATTGTAGCATCTCAAACAATAATAATCAATATTTAAAACAAATGCAATGCATGAATTTAACTTTATCATATCATTTCATATTATCATTTGGGAACGTCTTCCCATATGTCGACATGTTTTAGCTTAGACCGGTTGCCTTTCTGGTTATTTTATTTTTCAGTTCTACCGGCTGCCACTGTTCTTTTATTTTAATTTAGATTGACTGTCTTCTTGATTCTTTTATTTTCATCTATACCGGCTACCATGGTTCTTTTATTTTCATTTAGACCGAATACATTTTCGGTTCTTTTATTTTCAACTATATCAACTGCCACGGTTCTTTTATTTTTATTTAGACCGGTAATTTTCTCAATTTTTTTATTTTCAGCTAGACCAGCTGCCTTCTCGGTTCTTTTATTTCATGCATATGAATAATAATATGAAATATGCATATGAGCAATAAATAAAATAAGCATACATTCAAGCATTCAATTTAGCTATCCAGCTCTTTCTCAAAATTATTATTTTTATCATATTCATTAAATTATCTCCTCATATATCATATCAAATTATCAATCATAGCTTGTCTAGAATTTCATTTATCCTTTCATCATATATTTCATCAACTCATTATTTCATTAATATTACTTCTCATATAATAAATTTTGAACATATTAATTAATCATATAATATCAATCAATCAACTTTCATATATCATCCAATCATTGTAGTTCAATAATTAATTCAAATATCATCACTTTATATTTCATATTTATCTCAAGTAGTAAAAATAAATCTAACTCACCACGTTGCACTTAAATCTACCCGTGGATCACCTCCTTGCCTTTCCTGCTCCTTCAGCAATTTCACCTGATTGTTGATTGTCAACAACTTTTGTTTTTCTTAAAGCATCCCTTGAATCTCTTTAAAATTCTCTTGTAAACATCTTCAAAATTTCAATCTTTCAACCTTTCTTTGAGTCCCCAGGTGTTTAAAGAAAGTGAGTAATTTGAATTGAAGAAAGAAGAAAACCAATAAGGATTTGGTAGGAAATAATAAAACAAAACAATAAAAAAAACATTTTTATATTAACTCAAAACCATTGCCACCGTTTTGGTTAAATTTGGTGGCTAATATGTAAGAAATGTATGTTACCTTGACAACACCTGGAGTACAACACCTGGACTCCAAGTGTTGTCCGCTGTTTATTTTACCCATGTTTGGACACTTTTGTTTTTTCTTCAAAGGATTATTTTATTCAATAATAAATTTTTCATATATATTATTTTAATTCCATGTCATGTTTATCAAATTACTTCTTTACTCTTCCTTTAAGAACATGGGTATTATAGTAGTCAACTACAACAAGGTTTTGTAGTTGACTATAGAAATCTATAGTTTGATACAACAAAGTTTAGTTGGCTACAGTTCCTTGTAGTTGATTACAGCCTGAAGAAAAACTTCGTTTTTGCTTAAAATCATTTAAAAACATTTTAATCTTTGAGCATAATTGATATAGGAGCATAAAGAGACATTAACAAAGAATTTCATCTTTACTAGGCTAGTAATCTTTTACTTTGCTTCAAAGTCTTCAGAAATACTTCAAGGTTCTATTGATCGGGCATTGCTTCTAACGTGCGTTCCTTTATCCTTAAGATTGAAATAAGACTAGATAAATAGAATTAGCTCAATAATATGTTTTGTCATTATCAAAATAAATATGGGGTCAAAAATCTCCCCCTTTTTAATGATGACAAAACCATTTTGAAAAGCATTTTAAGAAAATCTAAATGTTGAGATTTTACAGAAATTTTGACAGAGTTTCCTCTGTATTTTCAATATTTCCTCCTGCATGAAAGAGCAATTTTATAACCAAGTAATATATGAACAACCAAGCATAGTAACTTTAGAGACTTTTCTCCCCCTTTCTTGAAGAGAAAAGTAGTTCAAGCATCAATAGCATGCATAAAATGATATAACAAAGTAATGATAAGTAGCAACAAAACGTCATTAGCATTAGCAATAAGTCTTTAGATCCCTTTTTGTCAACATCACAAAAGGAAGAGGAAGGATAAAACTCCCCCTAAAAGCATGCATCTAAAACATCGAATAGCTTCTAATCTAGCTACGGGAGCATAGGTTTTATCAAAGTCTATTCCTTCTTCTTGATTGTAACCCTTAGCAATAAGTCTAGCCTTGTTCCTAGTTACAATTCCATTTTCATCCATTTTGTTTCTAAATACCTATTTAGTTCCTATGATAGTATGATTCTTTGGTCTAGGAACTAAAGTCCACACTTTATTTCTTTCAAATTGATTTAACTCTTCTTGCATAGCATTTATCCAATCAACATCTTTTTCGGCTTCAACAAAATTCTTAGGTTCTATTTGAGATAAATAAACTACACAATTGTAAATATTTCTCATAAAAGATTGAGTTCTTACCCCTTGTGAAGGATCGCCAACCACTTGATTAACTGGATGATAATTCACATACCTCCAATCTTTGGGAAGTCCATTTCCTTGTTGACTTGTAGAAGGTTGATCAAGATTTGGAGCATCTACCTCTTGATTTGTTTGAGGTCGACTTTCATTATAGTCAACAATGGGAGTAGATGCATCCACTCTTGTAATAAAATCTGTATTATCATCAAGAGATACTATTCTACTACTAATTGGGTTAAATTAATCAAAAACAACATGGATTCTTCAACCACTAGATTCTTTTGTTAAAGACTCTATAAGCTTTACTAGAGGTTGAATATCCTAAGAATATCCTTTCATCAGTCTTAGAGTAGAATTTTCCTATATTAGTTTTTTGTTATTTAGAATGAAGCACTTGCAACCGAAAGCACGAAAATAAGATATATTAGGCTTTCTACCTTTCCATAGTTCATATGGGGTTTTATCAAGCATAGACCTAATTAATACTCTATTTAAAACATATCAAGAAGTATTTACGGCTTCCACCCAAAAATATTTTGGTAAACTGTTTTTACAAAGCATGGTTCTAGCAAATTCTTTTAGAAATTTATTTTTCCTCTCAACAACACCATTTTGTTAAAGAGTTCTAAGGGCTGAAAAATTGTTATCAATTTTATTTTCATCAAAAAAAATTGAATAAATTAATTTTCAAATTCTTTTCCATTATCATTTCTAATACTTGAGATAGAAATTCCTTTTTTCATTTTGAACCTTCTTGCAAAAGTTCACAAAACCTTTATAAGCTTCATTCTTATAAGCAATAAAAATAACAAAGGTATATCTAGAATAATCATCAACAATAAGAAGAGCATATTGATAGCCACCTAGACTAATAGTGTTTATTGGACCAAACAAGTCCATACGTAAAAGTTCTAATGGCCTAGATGTTGAAATTATCTTTTTGGATTTAAAAGATACTCTTGTTTGTTTTCCCATTTGACAAGCATCACAAACTTTTTCTTTTTCAAATTTGATTTTAAGAAGTCCAATAACTAAATATTTTCTTAAAAGAATTTTAAGTAAATCCATGTTTACATGGCCAAGTCTTCTATGCCATATCCATGGGTTTTCACTAAAAGCAGGAAAATATTTTTCATTTTCTGAATGTAAAGATTTTAAATGAACTAGATATACATTATCATGTCTATGGCCAATAAACTTAATCTTGTTACTCTTGATGTCTATTACTAGATAATAAGAGGATTCAAATCACTTTGTTGCCTTTGTCACATAATTGCCTTATACTAAGTAAATTTGGCTTAAGGCCTTGCACATACAAAACATGGTCAATAGTTGAAGAATTTTTACCCACTTTTCCATGCCCAATAATCTTTATCTTGGTGTTATCTCCAATGGTGACATGTCTGTCATCTCTTAAAGTAAGCTCCTTGAACATACTTTGATCACCGATCATGTGCTTTGAGCATCCACTATCAAGGTACCAATAGTTATATTTCTCTTTGGTGTGGAGATATATCTACATTATACATGGATATACAATAGCAATTTTAGATACCCAAAATTTCTTGGGTCTTTTAGGGTTAGTCCTAGAAAATACGGCTCCTTTAGAGACCTATACTTTCTTAACATTATAAGGTACTCTATAATTGTAGACATGTTAATGATGCATGATCCTAGGATGATAGTCATGGAAGTTTCTAGGATGTCATGAATATGTATGCCTATTATTCTTAGGATGAGCATTCCTAGGATACATATTTCTAGCATAAGAGTTATGAACATATATGTTATCTCTAGGATATGCATTCCTAGTATGTGCATATCTTGAATGTGTATTCCTAGCATTTGTATTTCTAAGATGAGCATACGTATGTGCATATGTGTTTCTAGATTTCTATCTCTAGCATATGTTGTAGAATTCTTTGCATTTGAATTGAAATTTGCATTCTTAGGCTTACTAGCATTTTTTGAAGGAAAGCTCTTGACATTGCTAGAGGCCTTAGAAGTGGAGAGTTCATCCACACATTTTGCTTTCATAAACAAAGTCTCTTTTGATTTTTGTTTGCCTAATGGAGAATAACCCAAACTGGATTTTTCTCCATTCATTCTTTGGCAAGATAACACTTCATCTGGTTTTTTTTTTCCAAGAATAAACATAGATATAGTGTTATTCAACTCTATCACTTTCTTTTTCAAATCGTCATTTTCATTTTTCAAAAAATCTTGTGATGAGTTATAGAGCATGGAAGATAGTTTTTCTTTTTCTTCTTTTAGACTTTCCATCTATTTAGAGATAGATGAGACTTTCCTTCTTGATAGCAATATTTCTAGAATCAAATTTCTTCAATTCTTCATTCATTTCATTAATTACCTGAATCAATTCTTCATTACTACTAAAAATATTATTATTATTAGTGGGGGAAGAATTTGTTACCTCATTTTCATCATCAATTGTCATTAAGCAAAGATTAGCAATTTCTTCATATCCGACGTCGTTGTCTGAAAGTTCTTCTACATCATCATCACTCTAAGTGGTTGCAACCATGGCTTTCTTTTTGAAGCTCTTGTATGGTTTTTTTATTGTTGGACAATTGGCCTTTACGTGTTCGGACTTCTTGCAACCATAGCACACAATAAGTTCTCTTTTTTGGAGTAGAATCCTTCGTGTAAGGCTTCTTACTTTTCTTCAAGAACTTATGAAACCTTTTGGTGATGAGTGCCATTTCACTATCTTCTTTACTACTCTCATTCTTTTCTTCCATTTCTTCCGCTTTCTTGCTTGTGGAAGCTTTGAGAGCAATTATTTTATTTTTCTTCATCTCATCATTATTGGCACTGGGATTCATTTCTTCCATCTCATATGTCAATAATGATCCAAGAAGCGTTTCGACATCAAGTTTGTCGAGATCTTTGGCCTCCATTATGACCGTCTTTTTTGCTATTCAAGTCAATGGAAAAGATCTTAATATCTTCCTTGTTAGCTTAAACTCCTCAATATTCCTACCAAGAAGCTTTAAACCATTAACGATAGTGGTGAAACTGGAGTGCATTTTAGAAATTGTTTTGTTAAAAAACATTTTAAAAAATTCATACTCAGACACTAGCACATAATTTTTTTTTTTATTTTTTAACTTTACTAGTGCCCTCATAAGTAATTTGAAGTTTATCCCATATCTCTTTAGCCGAAACATATGCAAAATTTTTATTGTATTCATTAATGTCTAAAGTACAATGTAGCATACTAGTAGCTCTACTGTTTAGAGACATCATTCTACAGTCATCTTCATTAAACTCTGATTTGAGTTTAGGCTTTGTATGATTGATTTCTCCAATACTTATTTCCTTAGTAAGAATTCTAGGTCATTCTTCAATGATTCTCCACAAATTATAATCTTGTCCTTCAACGAAGATTTTCATTCTATTTTTCCAATAATTATAATTTGTGTCATTGAACAAAGGAGGTGTAGTATAGGAATTACCTTTTGTGCCATTGAACAAAGGAGGTCTAGTATAGGAATGACCTTCGGTATAACTGTTTGAAGTCATTAGATCAATTCAAGGATTTTAAGCCTAAAATTGAGTACATGGTTCTGATACCAATTGTAGACCGAGGTACAAACCAAAGAAGGGGTGAATTGAGTTTTAAAAACTTTTTGTATTTAACAAACCAGTTTTAACAATTTAATCAAGTAAAGCACACAATAAATAAATTGCTTGAAATTAAAGGAGTAAAGGAAAAGAATATGCAAACTCTGTTTATAGTGGTTCGACAATATCAGAATTACTCCAACCCTACGTCCACTCTCTTCAAGGAACCTCCTTGAAGCAATCCACTAATGATAGTCAAGCAACTTCACAGGTGCCCAAACCTTACAAATATCTCTTCCACAAGGAAGTTACAAGAAAATATTTAATGCCTAAACACTCTAAGAGTTATACTAGCTCTTTTTCACTTTGAGAAGGAATGAATAGATTAGAACAAAAGAGAGTGTACAATAAATGTTTACAGCTCAAAAAGTTTCTCTCTCTAAAGCTTAAAGCTCAACAATGGCTCAAGAATAAAATTGAATGCTTGATTCTTGTAATAAATATTTTCTATGGTGTTCAAGATGGTCGTTGAGGCTTGTAATGGCTGGGTATTTATAGCAAAAACTCCAAACAGCCAATTCAAATACAATATGACTGTTTTAGTATTAAATGCAGTTGATTCATTTAAAATTTTATGCAAAATAGTCGTTACTGGACTTGCCGTAGTCGACTGTAAGGCATAGTCCACTACAACGTTTTTGAAAATGAAAACAAAGCGTTAAATAGGTCTTATAGTCAACTACAGCTTTGATTGAAGCCAAAAAGAACCATGTAGTTGACTACACATTGCTTAGTTAACTACAACAAGGTTCTGTGTCTTTCTATAGAGCTTGTAGTCGACTAAGTAGTGTGTAGTCGACTACAGTAAGGTTCTGTAGTTGACTATAGAAATCTGTAGTTGGCTACAACAAAGTGTTATAGTTGACTACAACAATGTTCTATAGTTGACTACAAAAATCTGTAGTTAGCTACAGCAAAGTGTAGTTGACTATGGCCTGAAGAAAAACTTTGTTTTTGCTTAAAAACATTTTAATATTTGAGTCATAATTGATCTAGGAGCATAGAAAGACATTAACAAAAAATTTAATTTTTACTAGACTAGTAATCTCTTATGTTGCTTCAAACATTTTATCATGCCACATTGTGTCGTTTGTAAACAGCTAAATGCTTTCTCAACTTCTACCTAATTACTGGCACTCAAATAAAGGAGATTAATTCATGACAAAAAACTATAATCTGGATCTATGCATATCAAGAAGATTTGTTTGAAGTAAAATACACTAACCTTGATGGAGAAAACGATGAACAAGAGAGGGGTGAAGGAAAATCCAAGCCGTAGCCGAAAGAAGCGCAGCTGTCGCCGGTCGTCTGCGATAATAGGGTTGTTTTAGTTGAGACTTGAGAGACAAGTAACGGGAGGGGACTTATATAAAGAAGAATGAGGAAAACCGCTGAAGGGGTATGATTGTAATTACTGTTTCCACCAAATGATATTTTAGGAACTTCATTAGTTTATGCTTCTGGGCAAGTACTAAATTGAGAGCGTGTGTATATAAAACCCTTGTTAGAAGTCTCGACAGCCTTAAAGGAAGGGCAGAAATCATAACACCCGAGAGACAGGGAGAGACCAAAGCCAGTGCAAACGCGAAGATGATTATTCCAGTTCGTTGCTTTACATGCGGCAAGGTAATTTTTTGTCCTCCAAAATTATTGTTTTACAATATCTATGGGTTTTGTTTTCCTTAAAAGATTGTTTTGTCGATAGACTTAAAGATGGTTTATTTCTCATTCTAAAGTAATTTTCTTTTTAGGGTTTCGTTGTTTTTTGTTGCATAAGATGCTTCTTTTATAGGTAAAAATATATCCAGCGTAGTAAAGGGTTTCCATTAAAGAAAAAAAAAAGCATTGATTTTGAAGTAAAGTTTTATTTGTGTTTTTAGGTAATTGGCAACAAGTGGGATACTTATCTTGATCTTCTCCAGGCTGACTACAGCGAAGGGTGAGCCACTCACTTTTTTTCTTCTTATGTTGTACTTTTCATTGATGGTAAATAATGAGCATAAATGTAATCCTGTTCTTGTGGGATTAAGTTAATTTCTTTGATGCAAAATATTTAGCCCTTGCGATTTTTAATTGAATTTGTGGATGCATAGGAAAAGAATAGAAGGCTAACTGATCAATGTTGCTTGGCATGTTTATTTTTTTCTTTCCCCTGCATCATTTATTTTTCTATAGTTTTTCTCTAATTGTAGAGCTTGAAGAAATTAGTCTATTTATATTTATCTTTGAGCGAAGAATTTGTGTCAACATTGCCAAAAGAAAATGGGATGTTTTCAGGGACATGATTTGTGCTCTGTATACTATAGGGGATAGAGAGTTAAAGTTTCATAATTTAGCATTAGCATGGGTTGGGTCATAAGGTTGTGTTGTGATTGCCGTTATGTTATGTGTTGCATTTTTGGTTCTTACTTCTTTAGTGTTATGGTCACGGTGAGTAAGCTTATCGTGTTAGAAAACTTTTATATTTTTGGGAAAACTTGGTATATTTTTGGCCTGGCTTGCACTCTTGAAGGGACCAGGAATGTTATTTGTAATGCAGAAACTAAAATTGATGCTGGATAGAGAGAGATTGAGATATGTCTATGATTATGGTTCTATATTTATGATTCAGTCCAATATCAATAATGATTATTGTTACGGAAGTGTATAGATTCATGGATGTCTGGGTGCACATGCACCTATTTGTGATATTATGCAAGCATAATTTTATAGACCTGTTAACATTGGTTAATATGTGTATGATATATACTAATATATTTCACTAGCAACCATGTATTGGAATATAACTTTTTTTTACGAAAAGAAACTTTATTTATATTAACTCAAGAGGCAACATACAGCAGATGCCAATAGGTCCTGCTGGACTCTTCTATTTACGTACATATTAGATGTATCGAAATTGAGATATTCAAAGATGCACCAAAGGGGATAAACTATATATAAAAAAGTTCCCTAGTGCTCCATTTAGCAAACTGATAAGCAACCTGATTAGCCTCTCAATACCATAAACTAAGTTTTAATCAAGTGAAACTAGTATTTAAATATAACTTGCAACTGGATGCGGTCGGATTTGGATATTTGAATCATTTCCTTGAGTAACGGTGGACAGCCAGTCTCAAAGCTCAAATCAGATAAGATTCATGTTATATGCATATTTTCTTTGGATAGTAACTTATAGTTGTTTGTTTGATATGCAGAGATGCTCTTGATGCTTTGGGGTTGGTCCGTTATTGCTGTAGGCGAATGCTTATGACTCACGTTGATCTCATTGAGAAACTTCTGAACTATAACAGTAATCTCTCTCTCACTCCCTCTATTTATCTCTCTTTCTCTCTTTATTTCATTTCTGCAGTGTTGGATTCCTCTGATTTCTTTGCATTGACTGCATTTTGTTTGCAGCTTTGGAGAAGTCTGACAACACTTGAGGAAGCCTATGGAGTTTACCTGAAGTTGGTTTTGTTGCCTACCCAGTTTCAGTTTGATGTTAGTGTTAATTAACATATCTGTGGGGCTTGCTTGTGAGTTCCAAGTTTTGTTAAGTATGGAGCATTATTAATTCATGGCATGAAGTTAGATCATGGAAAAGACTGTTTGTGTCATGAGGGAGTTATTATTATCTGCGAAACCCCAGTAATTAAACTTCAATGTAGTTATCAATGTCTTTGTTGCTTGACGTGCTCTTTTAACTTTTTTTTTCTTCTCCCATTTCCTTTTTAGTTTACTGTAGTCTTAATTTAATCACATATACTTCAATAGAGGGATTTGATCCGTAGTTTTCTATGTTTATGTAACAGTTGAAACTGTGGCCTGAGGGTTATGTGATTGAACAAGGTATTTGGGGACTGCAAATGTGAGAATGATCAGCTCGTTTAGGTGTGTTTGCCATTTCTATTGTCAGGGAAGAACTGCTTTTAACTCGATGAAACCTTTTATAGATGTAAGGATTTTGAGTTAGGCAGACTGACTCCCAGGGGAACTGAAGGGTAGCACTAGGAGCAAAGTGGCAGGTGAAAGTTTTTCTCGTTTTTATATCCACTGATATTAGTGTGAACTCACAAGCCAGCCGGAGGAATTCTTCTCTAGCTCCTGTTCATGGGAGATGGTTGGCCGGAGGTATATCTTACCATCCAATGGTATTTGTCTAACCTTGGTTTAGGGGAGATGCTTGGACTGAAAGCATTTTTCACCGTTGAGAGATTCCTCTGGTTCAGACGTCTCTCATGAGTTGAGGATTAAACAAGAAATTTTCTATGCTAACAAAAAAAAAAAAGTTACCACCAGCTAACATTTCTATTTCTACATTAGGCAATGCCTAAGGAAAAGGTAGTTTTGTGCAATTTAGCATGAGAGAAAAGTGGAAGCTAGGAAAGAAAATTGGGAGTATAAATGTTTTCTTTTATCAATTATAAAACACAATCCTTTCAACTAAGGTGAGCATGGATCGGGTTATCTTAAAATTTCAACCCAATACATTGATATCGGGTTGAAAAAATCTCAACCCAACCCAACCTATGAACCTATCTAATCTCAACTCAACCAAACTCATTCTAATCAGTTTGGGTCGCCGAGTTGATATATTTTTTTTACTAAATAATTAAACTATACATATTATATAACAAAAAAATATTCTTTTTAATCCAAAACTAAATTCATTCATATTACAAGTAAAATATGTGTGCCTGACAGCAAAAAGAATATTTGATAACATGGAAAAGAGAACACTTGTCTCATGGACTACAAGGGTTGTAAACTATATTAAATTTGGTTTTTTGGATACAACTAAATAAGTTTTTTTATGACATGCAAGAGAATGATGTTGTGCCTTAGAATGTTATAATTGGAGGCTACGTTGAAGCCAAACTTGGTAAGGATGCTTTGACATTGTTTCATGAAATGCAAACAAGTAATATAAAGCCTGATGAAGTGACCATGGTCAATTACTTATCTGCATGCTCACAACCTGGAGCCCTTAATGTTAGAATATGAATTCATCGTTATATTGAAAAACACAATTTTCATCTGAATGTTGCATTAGGAACTGCTTTAGTTGACATGGATTTAACTTACTTTAGAAGACTGTTCAATTATATTCTAGTAACTCGGCATTTGTTGGTCATGCTAATGCTTTCTCACTAACCAATCTAATTTTTGGACATGCTTTAATGCACTTGGAAGTGACATGGGGGCTCTTAAAAGGTCATAGTGAGGCAAATTGAATGGTTCAATATTGTTTGCATGAAAGGCTTCCAGCAAGTTGGTATTACAAAACTTTATCATGTATTCAACATTTCTTCCATCAACATTATGGTACATCTTTTTGAAATATAAATTTATCTGAATACATTGATCCCTGTTGGAATCTTGTAGGTTAGAGTGTTAATTTCTATGTTTATTTTATAGTTATAAGAAATCATAATTTTGTTAGCATAGGTTAATTGTGCATAAATTTATTCTGATTAAAGTTATGCTTAAGAATAATTATGAAAACTATTTCATAACTCGAAATCAGTATTTGTTTTTAATATAAATATTTGAAATAAAATCTAGATAATTGAAAAGTATGAGACTTGTTTGGACATTGGAGTATCTACTACATATAATTTTACACACTAATAGTAATTAGAATGAACATTTTATGATTATATATTTTACAATTATACTATAATTATTTATATACTATTTTATATTCAATAAATATATAATTACATATTTGACTGGGTTACTGGTTTGGGTCGGGTTGAAAATTTTGAACCCATGACCCAATCCAACCCAACCCACCAGGTTTAAAATATTTTCAATCCAACCCAACCCAATTTCTAAAAAGACACAACCCAATCCAACCCATTATACCGATTTGGGTTGGGTTCGTGGGTCAATCAGGTTCTATGTTCACCCCTACTTTCAAATTAGATGGATTAAAAAGGAATAGAGAGAAAAGAAAACAAGCACGAGTTTATCATTTTATGGAATTATTTATATTTAATTTATGAAATTAACATTGGAAAGTTATAGTGGTAAAATGATATTAGGTTTGTTTACCACTAAATGATATTATTTTCATATTATTTCTTTTCATATTCTATACTATAAAAAAAAAATTATTCCTTTTTAGTTTTCCTGTCTCATTACTAATCACACGAAAGAAAATATCATTTTTTTTTTACTTTTCTATCTTAAATATTTAATCATTTGCTTTTTACCCCTACGTTTTTTTCCCAAACCAAAAATTTATCGTGGTAACAAAAATTACAACTGTTTTGTAGCAAGCCCAGACACAACATTGTCACAAATTGAAATTTTGAAGATTAAACTTCTTTAAAAGTGCGCCATTTTGTTAAAACTTCAAGATCTATGGTGCAATTTGCACTACACAAAATCAAAAATCAAAATGTGCACAAATGATTGGATGCGGTGCTGCCTGTGGTGGCAGATCAGCCAGGCCATTCAAAAGCCAAAACCATACAATTAAAACGAGGCAGATGTTTGTACACAATGGAATTCCACGATCTAGACAATTCATTCATCAACACTTACAACATTGTAAAAAAATTGGTCAATTTTTGTCACGACCCACTTTCTTAATCAAACCACACAAAAAATAATATGTATCTAACAACAATTAAATAAAAAAGAATTGGTAGGGAAATCATTAGTGTATTTTTATATAACTATTAGTGAAACTTCTATTTATCCATGATTGAAGTTTTAGATCAAGTTTGGACAAGAATTTTCTTTTCGATGTACCAAAAAACCTGAAACGACTAAAGATCTATTTGATTTAACTTTTTATTCTATTATAAAGTGATTTAAAATAATTATAAATAGTCATAAAGTTAAAAAACTATTTGATTTAAAATTGCAATCAAATTAGTGTCAAAACTATATAAACCAGACAGTGAGTAAGAGAGGGGACCAGTGCAGAAGTGCACATTCATGGCACCTGAAAAATTGTAGGACCCAGAAAATAGGCAGTAGTTTAATTAGGCAAGAAAGGGGGTAGCTAAACTCGAGTGGCAATGTGATTGGCCACGAAGGTTGTCTTCATCAAGATATATTTTCAGCCTAAGAAGGAACAACCAATTACATCTCTTTATCTCCTAAGGATGAGGTGAATCTAATCGTTTGGATTTCTAGTGCTTTTTTGGCCCTTCACTTAGATATCTGTGGATAACAATCACTCTCTTTCTAATATGCTTGTTCTCTAAATATCTCCCTTGTATTGCTTTGCTTGCACTTTTCATCATTTATTTTCTGTCATTTGCTCTCTTTTCTAAAATACAAATTCTCTTTGTCTTTGTCCATTTTTAATCCCAATAGAAAATGAATCATAACCACCGGCTCGCTCCTTGTTTGCATTGCCACCCTCATACCTACATTAGGATGGTAAGTGAATCATCGATCTCCCTCTCTCCATGCCACATGCACTCTGATATGTTAAAACTTTATATTCATTATTCAGTCTAATTAGTTTTTGTGCATGGATAAAAAACAGGTTCAGCATCTTATAGAGAGATGCTTGCTGCTTCATATGAGCCGTGACCAATGTATAAAAGCACTAGCAGAACATGCCGGTATTCGGCCACTAGTCACACTTACAGGTTTCTCTCTCTGTGCGTGCGCGTGCGTTTTATATGCCATTATTTCTTTATGCTCATGTATATACATGTGGTACAGTGTGGAGGGAACTGCAAAAAGAGAACAGGGACTTCTTTCAAGCATATTTCCATGCTACTTCTCCCAGGCCATTTATGATCAGTAAGATACTAAAAAAAAATCCTGCCTTTTAAAAATTGCTGTACTTTCAAAAAGCAACAGTACTCATTATCATTGATTGCATGTTGACTTGACATGAAAGTTGGTATTTTTATTTTTCAGGTAGATACGGTCAAAGGGCACCAAGGTTTGCAAGAAAGAAACAATGGAAATAAATGAAGACTATAAGCCCACATGAGGATTTTAGGAGATCAGCGATTGCAGTTGGGACTTAAAAGTTACTGATCAGGTGGAGTATCATTTTGTAGATCCAGGAAAGTTTGTGTACATGGGTTATTAGCCACCATATATATATATATATATATATAAAATTAACTCCTGCAGTATTTGCTTCTATTATGTCCTAATTGTCTATGGGGTACACCCCCTCCCCCTTCCCCTCCCTATGTCTCTCTGTCTTGATAAATTTTTGAGTTACATCTTTTCAAATGAATTAACATGTACTTCTCTTGTCATGTTTGATGTGGTACACAGAATGCCAATTTTATTGCCACATCTTAGAATTAAGTTGCCATTTGGATTAGTTTTCAAAATGATTTCTGCTTTCAATAAACATAAGCTAGATTAAATACCACAAAAAAATAGTTTCTAAAAAAAATCAGAAATTGAAAAACAATTTTAAAAAAATTAAATTTGTGTAAAAACACAGTTTTGACAGATCAAAGGCTAAACCATTTTTACATCCACGATTGTTTTACTAAACACTGTTTAAAAAATCATCTTGCCAGACAAAAACTGAAACTAAAGATAAGCCAAACGGAACTAATTTCTGGATTAAGTGCATGATTGTATGAGCAAAGCTAATGCTAATCATCATTCAATCCATAAATCCAAAGTAAATTTAATTTATTTAAGGGATCACTAATTGATGAGCACAACTAGTTTAAATATATCAACATACATCAGCCCTTTTGAAAACAACTTAACTACTTTGTTTTTTAGTCAGTGCGTCTCTTACAACTTGCAGTGCAAACCATGCACATTCCCAAGAGCATCTAGTAGCTACCTTCTTATAAAGGCACATGATTTAGACTCCTACCCTTAAGTTAAGTACCCTAAAAAGAGATACAATAGCTCTTCTTCTTATGGGCAATTTGTGTTAAGACTTGTTCACTCAAAGGGTGTCCTTGCCCAAATTGAATTCCTTGGGGCTTTTCTTTCACGGAAACCATTGCCTTCTACATGGACCTGAAATTTTTCGCAACAGAAAGTCATGCATCCTCTCAATGGCATAAATTACTAGAAATATTGAAGTGTTGAATGAATATTGACAGTATGGTAAAAACTAAAATACCCCAAAAAGGTTAAGTCATCATAAATTTGACATGTAGTAGTTAGTTGAACCCCAAGAGAGTGACCCGTCTTGGAATTCAATTGAGTAAGGTAAACAGTAAAATTACCATAGATGGTTAATTAATATGAGAATATTGGTGGGGACTTAACTAGTTAATTAATTAATTAATTATCATCACAAGAACTGAGGACTAGCTAAAGAACTAGTTAGTTAATCTTGATCAATGTTAAAAGTTAGCACTTGGTAGGAAAATGGGGAGAGAGGAGACTTATTTTAGATATGGCCATTACCTCAGTAGCATCAGAATTCCATGTTGTCATTTGCTCTTCTTGGCCAAAACACACTCCATTTCTTTTGTATTGCATTGGAGGGAACTGTGCCCACTGAAAAATAGTCAAATATATGTAAGAGGATTCAGTTTAGATTCACATTGGAAAACAATTGTATCTGAATTTTTGTCATGTTGGACTTTTATTTAATTTCTGTTTTGGTTCTAAAACTTACATTTTTTGCAGCAGTACTAAAGGCTTCCTTGTGAGCCATGTTTGGGTTTTGAGCCTTTAGCCTTCTGATCTCCTCTCTGTCATATACTCAAATGACATCAACACAAGAAATCCAAGCTTAATAAACTCATTAATTTGTATGAGACTATTAGTACTAATTAAGCTAATTAAATTTCTTACTTGATAAAGCAGTTATAGGCTGATGGAGCTCTTTGTCTTTTCTCTGGGGCTGTATATATAATTTATATCCAACAAGAATGAGATTGAAA
Source organism: Bretschneidera sinensis (assembly GCA_023935145.1). Taxonomy (NCBI): domain Eukaryota; kingdom Viridiplantae; phylum Streptophyta; class Magnoliopsida; order Brassicales; family Akaniaceae; genus Bretschneidera; species Bretschneidera sinensis. The sequence continues at coordinate 102,601,374 of CM043701.1, read as the reverse complement.
ATGTATAAACTCAAGTTATTTTTCTTTCAAATTCAACTACAACAAATCTATAATGAAAGTCAATAAATAGCCATACGTTTGTTAATAATTTGATTAATTTGGATAACATCTTCCTCTTCATTGTCAGAGGAGGTCACCATTGATGGGCTGAGCCTGTACTCCAAGGTCCTCCTTCCATCCACTTCCTCTTGACCTGCTTCTTCTTTTGGCTGCAGGCGAAGACACAGAGAAAAATCATAGAAACATATATATCAAAGAAAACTGATCATAGTGGTCATAAATCCTATCAACATGATAAGCATCAAATACATATGCAGTATAGATTTATATAGGTTCTATTGAATTCCACAGATAAAGTAGTGATCTTGGTGCTTTAATTTCCTAGTTGTTTAAGTAATAAAAAAATTTAACTAAGGAAAATAAATACCCATGTTCATAAATTGATTCATTTCTCATAAGAAAATGTTAAATGTACCTCATCATCATGGTTAAGAGAAGCTAGTAGATGAAGAGGGACAAATGAGGCTTTTGTCATATTGACAGAGAGGAGGCTTGTGCAGTTCCCACATCTCACTGTCACCACCATTGACAAGCTGCCACATGGTACACTTACCTGCATATTTCAAAGACATTGAAGAAGAAAAAAAAAGAAATTTTTTTATAAGAAAAAAAGGACTAATGAAGGGAAGTTACTGCAGATTTCTACTTCCAATATTTACAGATATAAAATGATTATATACCATCAAAACTGTTGTGCAGAAGCCACATTGCACATAGCAAATCTGTTCTGGGAGATCAAAAAGATGGTTAAGTGTAGACATATTGACTGAGAGAGAGAGAGAGAGAGAGAGAGGACCAGGCTACAGAAGATGTTGGGTGTTTTGCCCTTAAGGTGGGGGGGATTTATAGATGTTAAAGGACAGAGATAATGATTAAGTACTTATCTTTCTTTCAATGTTTTTGTTATGCTAAATAGAGAATTGTCCTTCTTGTTTCTTACCAATAAATGGGTTTTCATTTATGAGATGTGATGAGTAAGATGAGTAAATGAGTTCATAATGCTTTAATCTCATTGCTATCCGCTTCTCTCCCCTTACCACTTCCTCAAACCAAACTTTTTCAAATTCACAATTTCCCTCTTCTCTCTTCCAAATTTGTTGAAAAGCACCTTTGCAAACTTTCAACTCTAAGCTTTTGAGCAGAGGGTTCAAAGTTCCATGACAGTGTTCAAGTAAAATGACAAGTACCCATTTGTTTCATGTGTTGTTTTCTCTTTTATTTACTCTCCTTACCTCTTTGAGCACTATCTTCCTCTCATCGAAAGTGAAAGTGGAGTAAGTTTTACCATTTCTGTGAAGAGGGGAAGTTTCTAGAAAGCTGTATGGAGAAGGAAAATAGGCATCTTAGGATTTGTCTTTCCTGAAAGAGAGTAAGTATAATTGACAATGAGAAGGGTTCACTTGAACTTTCTGTGCTCTCTTTGTTTATGTTATTTCCCATCTCTTATATAGTATTTGCTTTCAGCCTCTTAATGAGATAACTGCACTTACCCTTTTTCATTCACCCTCTTTAATTGTCTTCATGTTGTTTTTTATTCTCACCATGTGTTCGCACGTGAATTCTCCACAAATTTGAAGGTGGGAAAATGAACATTAACACTACTAAGCCAACTAAAATGAGACTGAAATGCATGATTAAATGTTTTATTGTTGAGGCGCTAAATGAATCTTTGGATTATTTCATGGATAGTTTTGGGATATTTTGGTATTAGTAAGTGGATGAATAAGATACGAATTTGGTGGGAAATCAACCAGTGCAATTTATGTAACCGCGTTGAAGTTTACTGTTTCAAGTATTATTGCACACATCGGGACCAGTAAGTAACAAGAAGGACCACTTGACAAATCTTCAAGGAGGAAGAACACGAGCTGGGTTAAGAGGAGTCAACCAAGAGAAAACAATAACTCAGAATTCAGACCTGTGGAGTAATTTTTACCTTGAAATAGATCATTGTATAGTGAGACATCGGTTCAATACACAATTGTGGAAGCTATCTAATAATAATGACCAATGGTTTTATAATCAGTAACGTTATTGAGCCCATGAAAACAAACCACCGAAATAGATACAGGAGAATCTACCAGTAACAAGGCGTCACTGACTAATTTATCATTTTTAATCCCATGAAAATCACTGTATCAACACATGTTGGCCTTTGCGTGGGTGAGTTAGGCAGAGAAGTCTACGATTACAGAACCAAGCAACACCCCAGGAGAATCTATCAGAAACAAGGCGTCACTGAGATGTAATTTATCATTTTCAATCCCATGCAAATCACTGTATCAACACATGTTGGCCTTTGCGTGGGCGAGTTAGGCGGGAGAAGTGCACGATTACAGAACCAAGCAACACCCCAGGAGAATCTATCAGTAACAAGGCTTCACTGAGATGTAATTTATCATTTTTAATCCAATGAAAATCACTGTATCAACACATGTTGGCCTTCGCGTGGGTGAGTTAGGCAGAGAAGTGTACGATTACAGAACCAAGCAACACCTCACCTACAATTTACATTTATGGTCTTTGCTCAATAAGAAGAATTGTTGCATGTAATATACAGCAACGCATGTGAATCGAAAATGAAACATAAGACAATACAAAAGACAAATGTGAAATTTTATAACAACCAATGATAGAGCTACCATACAGCATCAGACCAATAAACCGACCCGACTGACCAATCATTCTGAACTGAAACAAGAACAAGTTCCAGTTGATTGATGAAAACAGACAAATCCAATCAGACCACTTTTTAACTGAATTCAAGCAAACAATTGATGCATCAAAAGAAAAACCACCATAAATAAAATATACAAACCACTGCAGATGAATACACCCTGAAAGAAGATTCATTTTTTTTTTCACAAGTGAATAAAATATATAAAAACAAAAGCGCAACAAGGAGGTGCAACCATGTACAAAGTTATCTATAAGAGACTCCACAAAAGCTACTAAATTTTATTTACAAAAGAATTTCTTGTGATCCAAAAATTTTGAACCATCTTTCACTGGTTACAAATAAAGGTGTCTCAATCCCATCAAAAACTGTGATTTCTCTCAATCCACACAAAACACAACCTTAGCATTCACACAACCAAATATATAGAAGTTACCTTGATAGAATTCAACATCACCATAAACAATGACTAAGAGACACACAAGAGATTGGTTACACAGTCAGTGTGAATGATAATTGGATTCACACCCCTGCAGATAATAACTTCAGACCACACAAAATACAACCTTAACATTCACAACCAAATATATGGTAGTTATCTTGATAGAATTCAACATCACTATAAACAATGACTAAGAGAGACACGAGATTCATGCACAACCAGCTTGAATTATAACTGCCATTAGGCAAAGCCAACTACCATTAGACTTCATTATATGGTTGATAATGTCCATTGAAACATATACTGATCATTGTTTATCATTGCCAAAATAAGAACTTCATGCTATACCTATATGGAGTATAAGATTGTTTGCAAACACTTCCTTGTTTTCTGAACTTCCCTTGAACATAGTAGACAAGGTATAAACTTATTCGGTTAATTAAGAAACTTTTTCAATCTGATTCACATCTGACATCTTTCTAATCAAACCGGCTAAAAAAATTGCCAAAATCTAATATGATACCACTACAACAACACTTACAAAGCAAATCCCTACAAGGCTTGAAACTGATTGTCATAGTACTCCTATTAATCCAGATACAATTCTATCATAAAACACCAAAAAATTCAAAAAATAAACTACTACTACTACATAATTAAAGCGTGGCCCATTATCAGTCCACAATTAAAAACACTATTGACCACAAATTATCTATCTTACCCTCAAAATCTGCTTGAGTTTCAATGAAATACATTCCCCACGTAATCAATTGCCAACAATGGAAACAACTACTACTTATCAAACATCTTCAATTGCTTATCAGCAATTTAGAAACTTTACCTTCATAACTAATAGAATGCCAATAAATGAAACACTCAAAATAAAACTATAATTAAAGAAAACCATCAATCAGCACATAGTTCATTTGAATTAAAACCAAAATAACTAATATCTATATATCAATAATCATCTCTAGTAAAGCATTCAATCCAAGAAAATTCAAAGGAATTAAAATCCACTTCAAAACAAAATCCTTAAAAAAAGTACCAACTTAACAGTACCGAAAACTTAATTAAAGCATTTAACACCGAACCCACATAATAGAAAGAAGAAAAAAAGACCTAATCGCCACCAGCCTTCTGGTAAACATAGGTCAAGCCGCACTTGCCACAGTAGTGCCTATCAAAGTGATTAGCCATGAAAGTTCCCGCTCCGCACTCGGCGTTGGGACACTCCTTCCTGAGCCTCTGCACCTTACCGCTGTCGTCGACCTTGTAGAACTGGAGCACGGCGAGCTTGACCTTCTTCTTCTTGTGCTTGATCTTCTTGGGCTTTGTGTATGTCTTCTTCTTGCGCTTCTTGGCGCCTCCCCTGAGTCGGAGTACAAGGTGAAGGGTCGACTCCTTCTGGATGTTGTAATCGGCGAGGGTGCGGCCGTCCTCAAGCTGCTTTCCGGCGAAGATCAGACGCTGCTGGTCTGGAGGGATCCCTTCCTTGTCCTGGATCTTCGCCTTCACATTGTCGATCGTGTCCGATGACTCGACCTCAAGGGTTATGGTCTTACCCGTTAGGGTTTTCACGAATATCTGCATTGTTAGATGCAGAGATTTTGCAGCCGTTGAAGTGAATGGTAAGGGTTGTATGAGAAATGGTGAATAGGGGCATAGAGGGGTTTATATATATGGAGCGCCTTCATATTACGTTTAGGGTTAAGGGAAATGAAAAACGGCTCCGTTTGATAAGAACTAAAAAATATCGAACAGCTAAAACGTCTCCGTTTCATCAAACTAAAAATATAATGTATTTTTTAGAAATAAAAATATCATGTCCCGCATATAATTAAAAAATATTTAAATTTTTTGAGAGATCTTGAGAAAAAAATTTGAGGGAGTAATATGAATAGAAGTTATCCGAGTCGAGTCTGGATACTTAAATATGTTCGTTGAATTGGCAAACCTTTTAATTAATATAAAATTTTAAAAAAATTATACATTATAGTATTAATATATTTATTAAAATTATAAAAATATATTTTGTTACAGGTTTATTAAGATTTTTTAAAACTCATAAGCTCGAATTAGCTCAAGTTCATAATCTTGAACTCGTTTAAGCTCGAGTTTAGGCTCGAATGAACTCGTTAATTATCGAGTTCGAATTTAATCAAACTCGAGTTTTATAAGTTTTTATCAAGTTTGAACTCAAACCTAACGAACCACTTGAATTTGAGTCGAGCTGTATTCAAATACTAAGATGAGTTCGACTCTTCAACTCAATTTTGAACCCTTAAATTTAAAGTCTTTGAGCTCAATCACTCTCAAATTTTCACTTTTGAGTTGTATATAACTTATCTTGGTATTTTTTTATGTCACATTAATAAAAAAATATATATATATATATAAAATAAAAATTTATTAAAAACACTTTTAGTTAAGAAAAAAAATAATTAAAAATATATCACGCTTTCACTTCTTTTCCCCTATATGAAAGAATACAAAAAAAAAATCTAAAAAATAAGATAAAGTCTCTTTGACTCCCTTCTGACACCCAACCGCCATAGCCACTCTTAATTCTCTCCCTCCCCTCGTTACACTCCCAATTCCTCTATAACTCTCCACGATCTCACCATCCCTCCTCTGAGAAAACCTCAAGCTGTTCTCGCTAGCAACATCCTCATTTAGTCGTCCCCTCCCCCCCTTTGCGTGTCCCTATTCCCTCGATCTCTCACACGAAAATCTCTATAGGCATTTTCATAAATTGAAAAA